>JBAMCK010000934.1:0-13468 GCA_037075185.1 Drosophila pseudotalamancana | reverse complement strand
AATGTATTATTATATTAATGTATAATTATATTTAATCGTGGAGAATTAACAGAATACATAACATAGTTTTCACTAACATATGAAGTATGTTGATTTTTATTAATTTCGTCAAAAAATGAACGCTTTATGAGAGAAATATGTTTTTCATTCATTACACCATTGAAATATAATTGTCATTCCAAGTTTTAGTCTTGAAACATTGCAAAAAAATTCATTAAGATCTTCACTGACATGTTTTGTATGTATATTTTATTGTATATTTTATAAGATATTTTTTTGTATATTTTATAACACGCAATTAAACAGCTAACAGTCTCAAACGATCGCCCGTAAAAGTAAGCTAATTGTTAGAACATTTGAATTCTAATAATGGCTACACAGTTCAGGTAACTTAGTGGAGACATTTCCTGTAGCTGGGAGCTTTAATATTTATTTTGTTTTGTTAATTTTTATTAGGGAATTCGATTTTTTTTCTTTTTATTTTTGGGGAATTAGTTTTTGTTTAATTAACGACTGGTCCCTGTTTACGAGTTATGGTCAATTAAAGATTTCTAGGCAAATACATGGGTACCAGACACAACACACTTTAACAGGCTGACAAAACTCACAACTAAACTGACTATAATTCCAAAAACAAAACCAACAATACTTTATGTACTTACAAGAGGTAACGTAATACATTTTATTGATTATAAAAAAAAGAAAACATTTCTTATAGACACACGCAGATATTTTACTCCATGAAGTATATTAAAATGTTTATCAAGACATCCAAAATGGCAGCATAATAAATATCATAAACACAGGCTGACTTTTTTCTTCCACCAAAATTCAAAGAAATTGCAAAGAAATTCCTTTCTCAATATACAAAGAGGCGGTTAATAATTGATGAAAACCAATTAAGTAAAAATATTTTTTGATTAATTTCTACTCATTTTAAACATTTTAAAATTGCATGTACGAAAGATTTTATTTTTTATGCACAAAGGTCAAAAACTGACTGATAAAACAGTCTTAGTCGATGACAAAAAAGCCAGTGATAAAAAAGCCAGACAAAAAAGCCAGTAAAATCCTACAAATTTTTTCGTCCAATGCGTCGTTCTCCGCAACTACGAAAGCAAGACACTTGCAATGTTACATACAGGTTATCATATACCATGCTCATATCGAGTTTTTTGATTAACGATAATCCCCTATAGCTACGAGTCAGTTAAAGTAGACACACATATTGCGTAGTTAGGAAAAACGAATATTGATAATAGAAAATTGCTGTTCGAAACCTAATTAAAATCGGATCATGAGCAAAAAAGTTATTCCTCGCGATATGGGCTGTAGCTAGCGGCAAGCGTTTGTGTCAGTGCACGGGGTATTTCTTAGTTAAATTTTCTTACTTAACGTTGAGAAATTGCAATGTTTTCAAAATTTATGTTATACTTTTTTATAAAAAAAAATATTATCAAAAAAATAAACCTGAAACAGTGTCTAACGAAAATGGTAACGCCCGACTTCAACGTTCTTACTTGATTACTTGTTTACATCAGAACTTAAGAAGCGGTAAACTGGCGGACGCACATTAAGCATACGTCAGCAATAAACACTTACTTGCAAAAATACGAGGCGACACATTTTAATATCCTGAAGCCATTAAAAATTTGTAAACAGTGTATAATATTTTTGTGAAAATGTATCTAATACGTAGATGGAGAATGGACGTTTATATATATTCTTGATCACGATCAAGAGCCAAGTCGATTGAGCCATGTCTGTCTGTCTATCTATCCGTCCGTCAGTCGTATGATCGCGTCGATCTCAGCAACTACACGAGCTAGAGACATTAAATTTTGTACATAGTATCTATAGAACCCGAGTGTCGAATTTGTTTAACTTTTTTGAAGTTTTTCGCTTCCAAGGTATACCCAAAAATATGATATTAAAGTATTAAAAAAAATTCATTAAGATCGGCTATGAAACACGGAAGTTATAGCCTCGGGCATTTTAAAATCAATTAGAATGAACGAGCAATTTTCTAATGAAGAAAACAAGTTTCTTATGCACAAAAACAAGTAGCTCTCTTTATTTTACAATAAAACTTGATTAAAAGAATTTCTTTCAAAAGTGCATCATAAACTTTGAGATCAATTTAAATAATTGGAATTAATTTTTATTACCTGAACCCATTTAAAGTCGCTAACATATTGAATCTAGCAATTGTTTAAATTGTTTTAAATATATGTATAATAGGGTAATTATCCCCGACATGTACGAAAGAGGAACTAGAGGTGGTGTATACCTATGGTGGTGATTCTAGCATTTAGTTGATATTTGTGTACTATTACAAATAGAAAAGAATATGCAATGAAGAATCTGAAACCGAGTCTAACAAAATCGGTAGCGCCCAACTTCAACATTCTTACTTGTTATGTTGTTTACAGCAGAACTTACGCAAAAACATGTATGTTGAAATTGAGTCCAGCGGTAAACTCGAGCACGTACAAATTTACAGTAAGCATACGCCAGCAATAAATTCTTGCTTTCAAAAATACGAGGCAACGCATTTTAATACCCTGAATTTAATAAAAATGGGTGAACAGGGTATAAAGTTTTTGTGAAAATGTATGAAATAGACGGAAGAAAGCGTGGCTGGACGTATAAATATTCTTGATTAGGATCAACAGCCACTTCTATTAAGTTATATCCGCCTGTCTGTCCATTCATCCGTCTGTCTTTCTGTCCGTATGTATGAATGCGTCGTTCTCCGCAACTATAAAAGCTAGACACTTGTAATTTTACATGCAGGTTAACCTATACCACGCGCATATCAAGTTTGTTTTTGATTAACAATAATTCTCTCAATTTTGTTGTTATCGATAAAAAGTTTTAGTTTTTCGAGCATACCTCCTACATCTTAAGAGCTACGAGTCAGTTAAAGGAGCCAGACATATTGCATAGTTAGTTTTCCTTCGTGTCCTTATTACATTGCAGAAACGTTAAAATATTGCAATATTCACTTTCAGGAATATTCAAATGGGCAGAGAGTTTAGGTCCCATTGAAGTTCTAAATGTAAAGTTGTAAATGTAAATGCAATCTTCTCACTTGGGCGGAAACTCTCAATTTCAACTAGACTTTTTTGTCACCTGTGCTTTTTATTGTCAATATCCAATTCATCGGTTGTCTGCCATCCAAGGTGCATTATTGACTCGTGTACCTGATTTCCCACCGACCATTTAAATGTTCGGGGTATCAGCGGCAGAACACGTATTCTATTGTTTTTTTGAATCCTGCGGTGTAAGATACCTTTTCTTAAATCATAGGATTTAATTAAATCGTCTTCTTGCTTGTTATAATTAAGCTTACGAACTATTTCAACAATCTCTGAATCTATTTTCTGTTAACTCAGAAGCCACTCACTTGAAATTTCAGCTAAATTAACTCGCTTCTCGGTGATTTTTCCTAACACGAGTTGTGGCTTTGAAGAAACTGGATTCTTGGAAAACAAATCAGCATGAGCCATGCGTTTCCCCTCTCTGTACTGAATATCAAAATTAAATTAAAGGATGAACTCTTGGTGTTAAGTCTATTTTTGGTCGTGAACCCTTCAGTGAATTGCAATCGGTATATACCACAAATTTTCGTCCCAACAGATAATGGTGAAAGTGTTTTAGAGAAGCAACCGGAGCCAATGTTTCCAACCCTTTAGACTGATATCTAGTCTCAGAGGAAGAAGTTGATTTTCTGAAATACTCCACCACATGAGAGTAACCATTTATACGATGTAGGAGTATAGACTCATATCCGGCGAACTAGCGTCAGCATGTAACTCAATAGGATATTGCGGTCCAAAAATTACCAACACATGTTCATTTGTAAGTATAGCTACTATTTTTTTCGAATATTTTCTAGTCCAACATTCCAAACAATACTCAATACCCTTTACTGCACTGAGAGAATAGAGTGGCTTCATTATTTTTGAGAAATCGGGTACAAACTTACGGAAGTAGAAACCCAAACCAATAAACTGTCGCAAACTAGAAACAGTTTGCGGCGGTAACAAACTCAAGGTAGTAATTTTCCGTAAGTTTGGCCGAATTGCGCATGCTTTCACCTTGAATCTCAAATACTATACGAAATCCCCATATACTCACTCACACATTACTATCGTCCCTCCTAGACGGATGACCATCAACAATAACAAACTGAGTATCGTTTCATATATCTTTGTCTTTTCATTCCCAAATTTACAAAATTCATAAATTCACTTAAATTACTTAATTTTAGCAAAACAATGCAATATGGCTCTCGCACTTCAAATAAATATTTTCCAGAATATGAATCTCCAAAAATATTTTTTTAACTATTTTATTTGCATAAAAAATTGTAAATTTTACCCATCGTCATATCAACTCTTTGGCGAGCTTTGCTTTTCGTTAACAATATTCAATTCATCGGGAATTTTACCATCTGGAATTTTTTGTAAAGTCGTTTACTTGTTAGCACGAATTGCACGACTAACTGTGCAATTTAATACAAGGTGAAACTCGCAAAGTGCATCTTGCCACGATCTTTGGATCAAATCAACAACAGTTAACAGATTTCTGAGCGTACTCATGACTCGCTCAACTTGACCGTTGGCTCGACTTGATAGTTGCGATTAGATGAAGAATTATCTTGCGAGAAAAAAATTTTCAGAAAATCGAGAACTTGGAAAACATCTACGGTGGTCCGTTATGACACGACTAGGTATCCCCTAAAGGGAAATTATGGCTTTCAAATCCTTAACGCAGCGGGATTTGGCTGGACAGGAATAAATTTACGGGGTGCCAGAGTTTGTTTTTGGTCTGAGTTCCTAACAGTCAGGTTATGTGGCTTATTATTTGCGTAATTAGTTCTGTAATTCTGATTTTCTAGTTTTAAACCCAAGTGTAGAGCTTTAGGTAGATCTGTTGGCTCTTTTATGACAAGAAGTCTTGGTAGATCACCACGTAGGCCCCTTACAAGTGTGTCTAGTGCCCTGTCTCTATATGACTTTGTCATTACTACCTCTGTTTGTCTGTCCAGATTCATGCAACTAACCTTATTGAGAATAAGCGACAAATGTTTGTAAATATTTTGGTAGAATTCTTCTACTGTTTGTTGTCCTCCCTGAATCAGGGTTGTCAACTGGTATTCTTCGGTGCTCAGATCGCGTTTGTCTGCGAAGTGTAATGTGAGACATCTAGATATAACCTCCCAATTTAGAGACACATTGTACGAGTCGAATAGTTGATCGGAGTCCTATGTTATTTTTTGGCGGCTGTAAGATCCCAAAATATTTGGGTGACCCCTTTTTCTTCCAAGAGCTAAACTCAGATGGATCTCTCATACATTTCACTATATCTGGAACGCGATCTAGTACCTGGATTCGTCACAAGCAGCGTTGCTTGTCTGTGGGTATGGGACACCTTCTGGTGCATTAAATATATGAGCTCGTACCAGGTTGTTTGGATTTGCCATGATAACTTAGTATAAAATGTCAAATTTAGGTAATTGAATTCAAAATGTAGTGTAAACGCGTTATGGTAAGCGATGTGTTAATAGAAGCGATAGACAATTTAGAAGATAGCTGTTGTTAAAAATGCACATTAACGTGAGTAAATAATGAGAGGTCTGCTCTCTTTCACTTGCAAGTACAAACTAAACTTAAGCATAACATAATCAGTAGGTCTGTTGCACCATTTCGGGGGTACTTCTCAGGGTACCGGAACGGTAACTCGCGCGTTGCTTGGTACTAAATGTATTGGTATTCCGTTTCTCCTAGAAGCATAATTTTATCACATTAGTAATAATTCATTTTTTATTGAGACACTTTGAACACTTTTGATCATGAAAGCGAAACCGTGTAATGATGTTGCTGAGCTCAACTGAGCACTATTATTTTCTTTATAATTTTCAGTGATTCTTTTATAATGGTAACAGTCTATTTTTGAAATGACCCACTTTGCACAGTGATGGCATTTAACATTAATTTTAGCTTTGGGCTTAAAAGAATTCCTTTCCTTTTGTATTTCTATAATTAAAAAAACTATTCTTACTAAAATTGCTGTTAATTTTACCCACTGCCTTCACTTTCTTACTTGTATCAGCACTATCATTACTTATTTTAATTCCACAATCTAACAACTTATTCTTGACAAAAGCTAATGATGGAGTTTCATCCGATAAGGATGACGAAGGAAAAAGTTGGAACCAATGTGCTACGTTGCCAATTTCATCTATCTTTGCGCCTGCCTCTAATAATTCTAATAATTCACTATTTCATCAAAAATGACTCCCCTATTCGTGACTTGGCACAATGTAAACGTACAGTCACTTGTTTGTTGTTGTGCACTGCTCGCACATAGACTGCTGTTCCGTAGGCCTTCTCTGAAGCTACCAAACGTTGTGTCCATTTGGTTGTGGTGCTTCGCACAGGTGCATTTCCGTACAATTGGTCCAATTTAGGCACCCAACGATGCTCAATGCTTTAATACTGCAGTTTCCAACGGCATCCGTTAGATCAAAATTTGCCATAATATCTTCTCGTGGTATGGCTTGCATTATTTGTACATTGATCGCACACCGCTTTCGAAGATTGAATCCTGCCGACTTAAGTAATGAATTTAACTCTGTTTGCATTTGAATTAGCTCTGGTAATGAATCTGCGCCGGTCAAGCAGTCGTCCACATAAAAATCACATTCTAGGATTGCCGATCCGCAGGTGTATTTAGTCTGGTTTGACGTTCAACACAAAAATGATTTATTCGGCAAATGCCGTTCTCAGCTTTAGCTAATGCTTACAAAACTATGTGTGTATGTATGTATGTCATTATGTATGTATGTATATATGTATATGTTATTCGTTGCCCTTTTTGAAGTGTTGTCAGTGGTTTGTGTAGTTCAAGGTGGATTCGTTGGTGTGGTGACCGGGTAGGTAACTCGCGTTTCTCGTTTCTGGGTACTGAGTGTATGAGTATTCCGTTTTCACTAGAAGCATAATTTTATCACATTAGTAATATTGCAAGGCGAACGTTCTTTAACAAATAATTATCCAGGCTGTCGTTATCTTTGTTATAGGATACACGAGACTTGGTCTTTAGTTTTGGACTTGACTTAATTTTTTATTGCTATCTTCATTATTTATTGATCAGCTTTATTATATTTTATACTCTCATTCTGAATACATGAATCCTTACTTTCATTCAGGAGATCAATTGGCTTTCTTTCATTAATATCGTTAGGAAATTGCATTTGATCATATCCCTTACTCACATTCGGGAAATAATCTTCCTTACTATCATTCGGAAAGCTTCCTTATTTTTTAACTCTAGAATGAACAATACATTTTTCTTTAATTGTATCCCATAATTTAAACCCTTTCGGTTCATAACACATAAGAATAGTTTTGAATGATTTTTGTACGATCTTTTTCAGTAATAGTTCTTATCATTCCCTTTGTAGATGTGATGGCAGTTCATCATCCCATCCTGAGGACTCTTTGCTTTTCCATAGTTCTTGCATAAATATTTTTGATCGGACTCTGATTGGAGTAAACAATCCCAGTGGATCAAAAACTTGGACACTTTCTGAAGCTACCACACGTTCTGTACATTTAGTTGTGGTGCTTCGTACAGGTGCCTTTCCGCAGAATTGATCCATTTTAGGCATCCAAACGATGCCCAATGCTTATATACTGCAATTTCCAACGGCATCCGTTATGTCAAAATTTGCCATTATATCTTCTTGTGGTATGGCATGCATTATTTGTACCTTGATCGCACACCGCTTTCGCAGCTTGAAGCCTGACGAACTAAGTAATGAATTTAATTCTGTTTGCATTTGAATTAGCTTTGGTAATGAATCTGCGCCGGTCAAGCAGTCGTCCACATAAAAATCACATTCTAGGATTGCCGATCCGCAGGTATATTTAGTCTTATTTTGTTGCCAAGTAGGGTGCTGAAGTTGTTCCATAGGTTACAGTTTTTAACCTATAGTGTTTTAGTGGTTCATCTTTATGTTGTCTCCAAACAATCATTTGATGAAATTGATCCTTGGGATTCATCCATATTTGCCGATACATTTTTTCTATGTCGGCTGTAAAGACCTACATATGTGTCCGGAAGTGTAGCAAAATAGCTAATAGGTCGATTTGGACTGTTGGGCCTGCGGGCAATATGCTATATAACGATTTTCCGGTTGAAGTCTTATGCACCAAAAACTACTCGTAGTTTGGTAGTAGTATTCTCTGGTTTCAATATGCAGTGGTGAGGAATGAAGTAGTAGAAGTAGACTTCGGAATTTGCTCCTTTTTTACCTTCTTCATGTGGCCTAGAGATTCATATTCCGCCATGAACTCCCTGTAGCCTTTCTGTGTTTCTGGCTCACGATTCAATCTCTTTTCCAGAGCCCAAAAACGTCGTGTGGCGATCTCATAAGACTCACCAGCTCTGAAGAGAAAGGTAATCTAACTATGAATTTCCGTCTTTCAATGGCCTTATCTAATGTTTCTTCTGCTGTTGCAACTCCACATGTAGGTACGCCGTGGGAAGGTGTTTTTATTTTTCCAGCTACAACCCATCCAAGCTTTGTGTGCATCCTTAGTAAATTTGTATCTAAATGAATAACTTCCGATTCTATTAGTGCGAAGTAGTGCTCTGCGCCTAAGAGGATGTCAACCTTGCCTGGCTTATCGAAATTTGGATCAGCTAGGCACATATTACTTGGAATTTTACATTCTGGCCCTTTTAGGCATTGAGTTGGCTGATCAGCACCAATGTGTGGAAGTACAAATGCTTCTAATCTTATCGAGAAATCATTTTCCTTGATATCATGATTAGGCTAATTCTACGATTGCTGGTTTCTGGTTGCCCTCCAATTTCTTCTATTCATAATGAGGATCCTGATGTTTTTAGAGATAGTCACTTGACTACTCTTTCCGACACAAGGTTTACTTCTGACCCTGAGTCTAGAAGAACTCGAAATTCTCCTCCTTGTCCATTGTTGCCGTGTATTACAGCACGTGCTGTTGCTTATAATACGTAATCCTGTGAAGGATTTGCGGAAACTGATGTAACCGACGCCTTATTTGTATGGTCTTATAAATGCAATAGAATGTGATGTTTCTTATCGCATTTAAGACAGCAACTTCTATTGCAGAATTTGGCACAGTGATCCTTTGCACAGCAAGTTATGCAAATCTTCTTGCTTTGAACCCAGTCCAATCTCTCCTTGACCTTTTGTGATTTGAAGCATACAACCTATTGCCATTTTTTTGGCAGAAAGGACATCTACATATGTAGATGTCTGTGCGCATGTTTTCTGTTTTTCATTTGACTGGTGCTTGCCTCCAATAGCTTCTAGTGCTAAGAATCGCTGTTCCAAAAATGTCAATAATTCCTTTACTGTTTGGAGCTCTCTTGTATTTTTTATTTGCTATAAATACAGAGTGTGACTTAAACGGTCAAACTTCTTTGTTAAAATTACCAGTAGCATGGGATACTGTTGAAATGCCTATATTACTTAAGGCGGCCAAACTCTCATGAATATTATCATGAAAATTCTTCAATATTTCCCCATCATTGGTAATCATCGGTTGTTCCAACAGTTTTTTTAATATTGTTCTGCAGAGCAAACTTTTATTATTAAAACGGTCTTGCAACACTGTCCAGGCGGTATCATAATTTGAAGCCGTTAATGATAGATGTCGAATTAATCTCTCGGCTTCTCCTGATAGATTGACCTTTAAGTACCACATCTTTTGAATCGAAGGAAATATAGTTTCATGAATCATTATTAGAAATGGATCATGAAACTGTAGGCATTCCGTCAAATTTCGGAATTGAAACCTTTCGTAGTTGTAACAATGGCTTAGAGCTATCTTGGATTTGCTGGCCTGAAGCGGTGGCCGGTTAAAATCCTGCTTGAATAATTAATTAATTAATAAAGCGTCTTCTGCTGCTGCAAAGTTTTCAAGACTGTTGCCAAAATTTATGGGTTTGTCACACTTACTATAAATTTCATAATGGACCGCAGTTATCTGATTCCATACGGTCTCGAGGGCTTGCCTATGAGAGCTATGTTCACCTCGATTCATTATCCTTGCTAATGTGTTTAGCATAGCATTTTGATGCCATATCAGAGGCTCAATTGTTTTTGATCCATCTGCTTCTATCTTTGCATCGAATTCGCTTATGTATGTCTCCACTACTCCTTTGATGTTTCCAAAGTAATTGGTTTTGAAGTAGTCGTGTTCATACATTGTGTCGTCCATAAAACATTTGATTTGGGCATTATTATTTTCAAATATTTTCCATAGTTTGGATAAGTCACTTTTCTTATCCGTGTAGAGAAGCCTTTTCGTTCTGTTGAATCCATTTTATAATTTCTAACGAATGCCTGAATTTGATCGCTAACTTTGAGTTGATCTCTTGCGACCGTTTGCCAGTTTACATTGGTAGCCATGTTATACAAGATCTTATATATCCTGTGTAGACCCGTTGAAGGAAAATTGATTTGCGTATAGCTGCGTATGCCTCTACTCACACTATGTGAACTATAAACTAACTAACTATGTCAATCGAATGTGGTCTGGCTATTCAATGTAAGTGATGTGGTTGTCCAAAACAACTTAGATTGCTCCAATTATCTGTCGAGTAGCTAATGAAGACGGCTGTAGAAGATCTGCTCCTTGCGGAATACCAATCGCATCCATGCTTGCCCAAAGCTTAGGATAGGCTGATCCTATAACTTCTCCCTGCCTGATAGTTGTGCTGTAGTCCTAGTTGCCAAATGACTGGAATACCAAATGTTCACTTGTCAGTGAGTGTTTTGTTCTTACACTTTAAGTAAGACCAAGGAGTTTTAATACCTAGCACTTCGAGTCAGTTATTCGAGGATGAGTATCAGAATTATTCTCAGAGTTATGCAAGCTTGGAAGTTTTCTTGAGTATGGTCATTATGTGCGTGCGCTGTTGAGATGCATCTCTATCATGTGATGCATCTCTCCATGTGTCGAGTAACAACGGTCAGCAAAGTTTGTGCACTGATAGCTGCATCAATACATGTTTTGGGTTAGGTTGTGGGGACTTGCGTATACACTGTAGCTACTAGCGAACAAGTTTGCTAGGTCCCCTAGAGCCGGTATTACTAATCGTTGAACAACAGAGGGTGCATTTCTAAACCAATACGGGGTAGATAAATGAATGCAAGTAAAGCTGATAGTATCCGCTGGCTATATTCAACCATTAAATTAAATATGTCTACTGTATATTTATTTGATTATGTATAAGTGGCAATTTAATTATTAATTCCCTATAGTCAACGCATGGTCTATCTAAACCATTTTCCTTATTTACTAAATATATGGTTCTTGGGTAAG
Source organism: Drosophila pseudotalamancana (assembly GCA_037075185.1). Lineage (NCBI taxonomy): Eukaryota > Metazoa > Arthropoda > Insecta > Diptera > Drosophilidae > Drosophila > Drosophila pseudotalamancana. The sequence continues at coordinate 2,078 of JBAMCK010000934.1, read as the reverse complement.
GTGAACAACTTGGTCTAATTATGTTGCACTTTAGCAGCTCGGGAGTTTTCTTTCCCAATACATCTCGCTTACTTGGACATTATCTATATGGCTGTTGGCCCGTAGTGTCGCTGCCGACTTCCGTTGCGACGTCGCAGTGGCATCCAGTGTCAGTTTATTTCTACAGAATTTTGTTTATGTCCAAGCTGACTATGAAGTATGTTGAATTTATTAACTTTGAATAATTGCCGCTGAGTCAAATAATGTATTATCAATAAATCAAATATATATTAAATCTATAATTCAAGGCTTAAACAAAATTGGTTAAAATTAAAAGGATTTGTGAAATATATTTGATTTCATAGCTTTGAATGATTGACGGTGATTCACAAAAGGATCTGTGCTTACACGCTTTTATTTTGCAGTATTACAAAACAAAACAAGAATACTCTAGTCGGTTGCGCTTGACTAGGAGATACACTGAACTTTTCAGTGCAGATTTATCAACATTTGCTAACTTCTCTACAGAAAAACAGAAATTTCATAGCTTTGAATGAGTGCTAATGATCTTATTAAGTAAGTTGCAGAGATCGACGTTTTCACACATACGGACACAATCGATTCGGACGTTTATCCTGATCGAGAAGATACATATACACTTTATGGGTTCGGTAAAGCTTCGTTCAATTTATTACATACATTTTTACAAACATTATACCTTGTTTACCCATTTTTAGTGGAAGAATGCACGGAAGAATTCGACCGGTTAACGCAATTCATTAATCTGTTATATTAATTTTCACAAAAGTATTATACCCTGTTTACCCATTTTTAGTGGGTTCAGGGTATAAAAATGCTGATCCACGGAAGAATTGGACCGGACGTAATAGCGGAACTAGGGGGAGCCCGCTTGTCCGCCTATTATTCCATCCTAGCATGTAAAGTACTTGGAAATCGAGGCCGATCCAGCAAAGGCCGGTAGTGCAAAAGCTGACATATGTACTCAATATATAATATCAAATCGATAATATTATCAATATTACACTGAAGTTAATACATTTATATGAAGTATAGGATGAAATATATGATTAAAGACAAACACGTAACAACCCAATAAAACAATATTGTCGATATCCTAAGTACATGTGGCAACAAACTTACAATACAATTGATCAATAAATCCATTTTATAATATAATTATAATTATGCGGAACGGCGGTCGTCATCGAATGGGCCGTCTCATCGACAAGTTGGGGACTTAATTTGAATTGAAGCAAAGCTCATTTAATGAACCCGATTGTTTCATATCAACATTTCGATTTCATCCTAATCCAATCGCCGCTAGATTGGAATAACTTATGTTTTAGATAACAAAAAAAGATGGTTCGGTTACAATTTTTAGAAATATACCCTTGGCCTCTAGTATTAGATCAGATTGCCAGATATTTATGAAACCAAATATTTTATGGCTTGGACGAATCTCACCAGCACAAGGCGTATTAATTTAAATAAATGTAAAAATATCTAGAACATTCTTTAATCTTTCGAAAGCTTCACACTTTTCTGAGGCAACTATCATAATGTCTCTCATATAGACAATGACATGAGTGTTTGCTGGGTCCCTAGTCCCGGAATTACTAATCGTGGAACAACAGAGGGTGCATTTCTAAGCCAATGCGGTATAGATAAATGAATGCAAGTAAAGTTTATAGTATCCGCTGGCTATATTCAACCATTAAATTAAATATGTTTACTGTATATTTATTTGCTTATGTATAAGTAATTTTATTATTAATTCCCTATAGTCAAAATCATTTTCCTTGTTTACTAAATATATACTTTTCGGGTAAAGAGAACAACTTGGTCTAATTATTTTACACTTTAGCAGCTCGGTAGTTTTCTTTCCCACTAAATCTCGTTCACTGGGACATTATCTATATGGCTGTTGGCGGTAGTGTCGCTGCCGACGTCCGTTGCGACGACGCAGTGGCATCCAGTGTCAGTTTATTTCTACAGAATTTTGTTTATGTCAAAGCTGATTATGAAGTATGTTGAATTTAATAACTTTGAATTATTGCCGCTGAGTCAAATAATGTATT
>JBAMCK010000932.1:0-14029 GCA_037075185.1 Drosophila pseudotalamancana | reverse complement strand
CACTTTTGGTTCTGCAAAAATGTTGTACGGGACATAACCGAAAAAAGAGAACAATTGGAGGTCATCACAGCTGAACACAATAGGGCAGCTTAAGAAAATGTCAATGAAGCCCTTTGCGACTTCTTTTTTCCGAGCATGAGCAGCCTGGTGAGAGTAGTGGTTGCGAACTGCAAAGTTTTGCACCCAAGCAAAGTATGACGGACATCCCAAAAAGCAACAACTCGGCGAAACGCCCATTCCATGCTATACTGGAGAGATGTTACACATAGACATCTTCGCAACCGACAAGAAACAATTCTTGACTTGCATAAACAAGTTCTCCAAGTTCGCCTTGGTACAACCGGTAATGTCCAAAACAATTGTCGATATAAAAGGCCCCTTGCTGCAAATTGTAAATATGTTTCCCAACATTGAAACAATATATTGCGACAATAAACCCGCATTCAACTCAGACACCATCACATCCATGTTAAAAATCAATACGACATTAACATTGTAAGCGCACACCCTCTTTATAGTTCGTCCAATGGCCAAGTGAAACGTTTTTACAGTACCTTATCTGAAATCGCTAGGTGTCTAAAAATAGACAAAACAATCGAATATACAATAGAAGTAATCTTGGAAGCAACAGTAAAATACAATATAACTTTACATTTCTTTACTCACAAAAAACCAATCAATATTCTCCATTCAGGGTTCAACTTCACCGTGCAGCTCTAAGCCACAGAGCTAGTAACTCAAGCCTCCTCCACAATCGTCGTAAAAGGTGACCAGACCATCATTAAGGTGAACCATCGCTGGATTTTTCAGGACGAATTCTTAGCAAGTCATCGCTGGACCAATAACTCGAGTACCGTCGCAGGACTAACTGTGGAATAGAAAACTGGCGCCAACAGAAATAGCACCCAATCAGTTTTAAGATAGTTAAAACATAAAATATGAAAGTTTGACAAGCAAGCTCAAGTGAACAGATAAAGAAAAAAGAAGTGAAAATTCCTATGCATTGCACTACATCAGAATTGCCATTGCGTACATTAACCAAATCAAAAGTAATTTTTGATTGCACACTTTACCAAAAACAAAAATATAGTTGCATACCTTTATCATATTGACATTTTACTGCAAAACTTTACACCAATCAAAATAAACAGTCAATAACATACAGTGCGCTCTATGCCCTGCATTCAAAGCCGCCGATCCAACTGTGCTCGGCAAAAGTATATTCGTGCAGATGACGTTAACCAAGGAGTTGAGTAAACCCTTATAGAGCGGTTAAAGTTGAATTCGAAAGTGAGGATAGTCTGGAAGAAGAGCAGGTTACCTGGAGTTTAGAACACCAATTAGGTAACACCATGGACCCCTCTCAAATCAAAGCTCGTGTTGACGATACCGTCGGACAGGCACTGGCGCAACAACAAGCCCAGACGCAGTCCCAAATAAACTCGCTAACCTAGCGAGTGCAGAGTTTACAGGTGCAAACACCACCAATTGTCTGGAGACAGGCAGCTATAAATGCGTACGAACTGTTCAAGCCCTTCCCTGGCAGCAGCTCGCACTACGAAGCACTAGCCATCATTAGGAACAAGGTCATAGGACCAGCTGGAGCCTTCTTGTGTCTTATAACACGGCGCTAAATTTTTATGCCATTCTGGATAGATTAGACTGCACCTATGCCGACAAAAACATCTTTGCGCCTACTGAGGCAAAACCCCGACATGGTCAGACAACGTGACATGACCCTCATGCAATACGACGACGAGGTCGTAAAAAAGGTTGACGTTTGTGACTAGCGAAGTTTCAATGGCTCACGAACAAGAAGGAGCTGATTTTCTCAACGCTAAATGGGAAGCTAGTATTGAAAGGAGCATGTTTGCCAATTCATACGCTGAAGTCGTTGAAGAGCGAACTCAAGCCGCTGAAAACGGAACAAACCACCACTATAGCAGACCTGCTAGAAACAACAGGAAAGATCACGGCCGAAAATTAGAAACTGCTCAGATCGCCAAACAGGCCCAAGACGGCAACGTCTTAACAATATTTTTCAGGAAGATACTGAAGAACTAAATGCAGCGAATGAAAAGGCAGCAAAATCCGCAGTCGAAGAATTGTCAGTGAAAACCAGTACGCACATCCCGCCTCTGTCTATTTTCTAGAGAACGTTCCCGGAGAACATTAAAAATGCTAATTGACACAGGCGCGGCAAAAATTTTATGCCGGTCACCAAGACATTCTCAGTGAATTCGATCCACAAGTCCACTGAAATTAAGCAAAAGTACCTAATGAACATTTTCAAGCACACTTCCCGATTCTTCCTTCTAGACACTTTCAGCTCGTTTGATGCCATTATAGGATTCGACTTGTTAACACAAGCCGGAGTCAAATTGAACCTAGCAGAGAACTCTCTACAATATCACCGATGCAAACTATATCGTGGTTTCTGACTCCATTAAAAAGGAGTTAAGAAACATGATTCTTAAAAGGAAAAAGGACTTCTCAATATCAGAAAACGCCAACTTTTTTTTACACCGCTGTCTCCGCCAAAATCATCATCAGGCCATCAAGGTCACCCTACAACAACCCAACGTGGGTTGTTGACAAAAAAGGAACAGATGACAATGGTAGTACGAAAAAGAGATTGGTCATTGACTTCAGGAAGCTGAACAAAAAACCTTACCTGACCGTTACCCAATGCCTAGTCTTCCCATGATTCTAGCAAACCGGTTAATCGATAAGTTTTTCACTTTCCTCGACTTAAAGTCAGGGTATCATCAAATCTACCTTGCGTAACATGACCGCGAATAAACCTCATTCTCCGTTTGCGGTGGCAAATACGAATTCTGTCATCTACACTTTGGCCTTAAAAGTCCTGGCAGCACTGTTCTAAGGGAACATATTGGGCAAATATGTTACGTCTACGTAAGTGACGTCGTAGTTTTATTAAAGAATGTGTCAGACCATGTCAACCATTTCGACACAGTACATAAATGTCTGATCAAAGCCAACATGAGAGTAAGCTAGGAGAAAACTAGATTTTTTAAGGAATGCGTAGAATACATTTGTTTCATTGTAAGTAAGGACGGGACAAAGTCTGACCCCAAAAAAGTCAGGGCCATTCAAGAATAAAACAAATACAGTGTTAGATCTTTCCTGGACCTGGTAAGCCATTACAGAGTCTTCATAAAGGACTCTGCAAACATAGCTCGGCCAATAACAGATATTCTGAAAGAAAAGAATGGTTGGATGGGTGAGCACAAGTCCAAAAAGATTGCGGTCGATTTCAACGAAACCCAGTGCAACGCATTTGAACGTCTGCGCAACATATTGGCGTCTGAGAACGTAAGTGTCATGTATCCCGACTTTTAATAACCTTTTGACTTCATGCCGACTTGAGTTCACTTGTCAAACAGGACACTCCAATATTTAGCTTAAAATCCAGATGTAAGAAGGTCATCATTTACCTTGTATCTCACCATTACACCATTCTTCGTCTCGGCGAAAACACACTAACCGAATGCGAAAAGGATACCTCTGCAGTCACCGATTGCATCCAGACTACTCACAATAGATTTTGCGAACGGTCACAGTTAACAAGTAACATCATAAATACATATTTATTACTTATCGTAACTTATCGCTAAGCCACAAGGCCATTGATCACCAAATGGGTGATAAGTGAAGTGAAAATAAAGTAGATCAAATCAAATTGGCGAAATTATAACTAAGTAATTTTTCTATTGCGTACCCATGTAAAAAATATGGCATACTTTTAGTGCATTCAATTTTTTATTGCATACCCTTGCGTTAAATAAGTTATTGCATACTTTCGACGGAAAACATTTTTTATTAACCCCTGCCAGACCCCTTAGACGACTCAAACGGCAAGGAACACAACAAACATAAACTCATAAACTAACTACTTTTAGTTCCTCATAATGCGACTGAGTTGTGGCCCTAATTCCATATAGATACATGTGTTGTTAAGGTACGAAAACTGACTGTACAGCTTCTACACTTAATAAACAAACAAAAAAAAAAAAAAAACAAAAAAAATATATATGTTTGCTTAGAGTACAAAAGTTGCATACTTTCTTCGTAATAAATTCTTAGGGCATATCCCAATGTACTTTATTTTTCTTGCTGCCGACAATAAGTAACGACACAAAGAATAGAATACACCTTTTAGGTGTAACACTCATTATTCCATCCTACTCCTTACGCAAAACAAATTTGCAAAGTTCGCGAACCTGCCGATCAATAGTGTTCGGCAAAAGTGTATTTGTGTAGTGTCGACCTACAGCCCCGGAGTAGGGCAGGTGTTTATGGGAACATAAAAGTTAAATATGATACGGAGGAAAGGAAAGTTGGGAATAGGACCAAGTTACCCATATACTAGATCGTCCGTGAACAAGCCTCGGTAAACAACACCATAGAACTCACTCCAAATCCAAGCACTCATTGTCAACGAACAGGCATTATCGCAGCAACAATGTCAGTTGCAATCCAAAAGTAACTCTAGCTGCTTTGGTACAGAGTTTGCAGGTAGAAGCACCTTAGATCATCACGTATGAAACATTTTCTGTTAGGCTTGATGTTAAGTGCGATATTCCACTAGTCATAACCAAGTCTACGACAGAGTTCTTTGGTACCCAATATGAGTATGTAGCAGGAAGGCAATCGGTTATATATGTATGTAGCTTGAGCCTCCCAATAATGTGCTAATGCCATCCTAGCCAGATTAGATTCCACTTACGAAAATAAAATATCCTTACGTCTACTGAGGCAAGTCCTAGCCTACTGAGCAAAGCTTAGACAGGGTGACGTTCCCCTGATGCAGTACTACGAAGAAGTCGAAAAAAGGGTATCACAAGGTACAAAGAAGATTGTGATGTCAGGACTACCAAATGCGCTGACCTGTATATAATAAACACCAACCAAATGACTTGAACGCCCCATAGAGAATAAATTCCTCAGACCGTTCGGCCTTAGACGTCAGTACCATAATAATTTAGGTCAAGAAGATCTCAAAGAGCTTAAGACAGAATACGAAAAGGCAGCAAAGGCTGCAGTCGAAGAAACCGACAGTAATGAGTACGTCCTAAGTGACGAATTTTATTTTTTAAAAAGGTTAAACGCCAAACAACGACGCTACTTCGGTACTTGGCCGTTTACTTAAACCTATTATATTTTTTATTGCTGAGGTACAACGCCAGCAACCAACGAAGGATAGCAGAACTTGGATACAACCACCACCAGGAGACCTAGATCACCAACGCAGCTATATAGTGTCTGGATAACTGCTAATATTAATTTATATTACGTATATTTATGTATTTATAATACATACAATACATACATACAATAATGTACATTCCCATTGAAAGTTGCGGTATGAAATGAAATGTTAAAAATATATTGGTCATCAATTTGCCATGTAATTTAATACAAGTTCATTTTCTTTTAACCATTGTTCAAGAATTCGCGAAGCTCAACATGTATATATGTTAAGGTAAATTTTGTATGTATAGGACGTTGGGTAATGTTACTGTGCAGCAGCATTTCATTCAGTATTTTGTTGAATTATTTCCACTTATTCTGGGTGTAATCCCAGTTGGACGCGATTCCTGTAATGGGATTCATTTGTAAGTGTATAATACGACGCAGTTGAGCCTGCCGACGTTCTTCATCGAAAGTCTCTGGCACTTCATCATACAACATAGTATTGTACGCTAATGAAATGGCTATGCCAATGGCTATGGACCAGAGGCCAATACCAACGGCTAACTTCCACTCTGGCGTAAAATGCTGAAATTCTGCATAGGTCTGACAGAAGCTATGACGATATAATGATTTTTTTTCTTCCAATGACATCTTCTTCCAATCGCCAAGCTCTTTTTCCCGAACAGCACAAATATCGGGTGTTACCTCGCGATAGCGTATGGCCGGGAATGGAAAGTCAACGCAATCAATATAGTTGGGACTGCCATTAACACCATAACCAACGACCTCACGTCCACCGCTCATTAGACGAGTACCATCATGATGGGTAAAACGTCGCATGAGCCACAGAATATCATTTGGGCAATGTGCAGTATCATTTGGCAAGTGTGCAGCTACTCTAGGCATACACATGCTAGCCCAACGCAACGAGTTCATAATGTAAGCGCTTTATAAGGAAAGATCAAAGGTTAATAGACATATCAAAAAAGTGTTAGTTACCTTACGTAAACGTACTTCGTAATGTGGCTAAGGCAAATCGAATTTTTTAATTTAATATTTTTTTTGGCAATAAGAGCTGTTCAGAATTGACGTGTGCTTCAGGCATATAAATATTACTGACTAAAATGATGCTATATTCATATCATGGCAAGTAACAGCTAGCTAGGGCTGTCGACATTTATACAAAGAATACTATTTTTTCAGTTTGATAAAATCAAAACAAGTAAGAAAAATATAGTTGAGTGTGATCGCCCTGAATCCCGCACTCACATAAACTTAATTTTAAAAAATGTTATCGAAAGAGTTAGAAAACTCTGGAGGACTGTGTGAACCTAGAAGGTACTTCCCGTTCAGTGTTGTTATTTAAAAAATGTTGTTTACTTCTCAACATGCTAGCACAAGAATTTACGTATTGCTATGCTTGTCGAAATTGAACTCAGTGTTAATTATCCAACTCTAATAAGACTTTTAGTATATCTTAACAAAATTTTGTTTCACATTTATTTAGAAACGGGGGAGATATCCACAACCCGGAGTATCCAAAATGTGTGTCTCCATTACCCCATTACATATATTAGTATCTTTTAAGGTGTAGGGTTGCTCAATGGACTTATCGATTATCGAATACAAACTCGATATGCGACTGCTTTGGGAGAACCTACATCCAGTGTCTAGCTCTTATAGTCGACCAGAATCCTGAGGAAGAATATATATACTTTATGGGGTCAGCCACGCCTTCTTCTGCCTGTTACATACATTTTCACCAAAACATTTTAGTCATTTTTAATGCGCAATAGCCGTATGATACTGGTATGAGTAAAGACGAGTTCTTTATTATGCCAGATATACCAGGCTGAACATGAGAATCCTGAGCAAGAATATATGTATATATATAAACGCGTCATTTAACTGTTCCATTTTCTAATCGCGCAGCGAGTTTCGGTAGCTGAAGTCTAGCATAGAACTGACTTGCGTCGCACACTTATTCTTTTGTGCCTACCATCGAACCACGTCACGACGCTGTCGCCGCGCTAAAACGGTACTTTCCAAAACTACAAAATGCCATCAGCCAATCGCATCTCAAATAAAGGCTGATGCAATTTTCACATTATGATGAAATAACATTCTTGCGAAATGCCTCACACACACACACACAGCACGAACTGCACGACATATACTTTATAGGGTCAGCCACGCCTTCTTCTGCCTGTTACATACATTTTCACCAAAACATTTTAGCCATTTTTAATGCGCAATAGCCGTATGATACTGGCATGAGTAAAGACGAGTTCTTTATTATGCCAGATATACCAGGCTGAACATGACCGGGAAAAAACCTCTTACTCAGTACATGGTGGGAGGTACGAGATTTGTCAATTACCGTTCAGTTTAAAGAATGCTTGTGGTATCTTTTTAAGAGTGGGTGACGCCGTCCTTATTTTTAATGATTTTATTGGGTTCTAAATGCCAACATGAAAATGTCCAATGAAAAACCACAATTTTTGAAGTATCTTGGGCTCATAGTAACCATGGATGGCGCAAGAAGCGACCCAGAAAAAGTAGGGGCCACAAGATAATACCCGGAACCAAATAAAGGTGAAAAAACCCTGCAAGTACAGCTGGACAGAAGCAACCCGAATAAGCAGAATAGAGTTTTTTATGTTGGAATACAATTACTCTTCTCAAAGCTAATATAATTAACCCAAAATTGTTGAACGTAACGACTTTAAATCTGTATTTAGTGAACATCCCACAGCGGTACATATAGTAAGCTTATTAGACTGGCTCCATCCTCGTATACCTAGATTTGAGGAAAAGACGACCAACGAAGGAAATTAAGAAGTTCGTCGATAGCTTAAAAATGAACGAGAACGTTCATACTTCTAAGGGGAAAGGAGTTAACGAGCGTCCCACATACTTAGTTGTTTAAAAGTGAGAAATCAAAATATAAACCAACAATTGCAGACATGTTCAGCAATGTTCACCTGATATTTTGCATATGCTGCAAGAGCAGCATTATCATTCATGTTGAGTCGGCTTGCCGACTAATATCTTGTGGGTTTAGAATTGAATGTAGTTCTGTAGTTTTGTTTCTTTGTATTTTACGTAGCTCTCGATTCTGTCCGCTGAGTACTTAAAGTTTAGTTCGGTTCGAGTAGCGTAAGCTTTATATACTCGAATCGAGAGCTACGTAAAATGTAGGCGTGGTGGTTTATTTTAATTTTTATGTTAAAAAGATTTGCTTAACTAAAAGTATGCATATGTATATGTCGGAGTATGAAGAATATTGACTTCTTAATATATTAATATTTCATGCAGACAGAAACTATTTCATTATCTTATATTTTGTATACCTGTATTGTCGAGACGCTGCCTCCGAGTGTGGTTCGAGAATATGGCATAGGCGATTATAAGCGAAAGTGCAAAATAAAAATTTAGTTGAACTTGTTCGGGCTTTACAAACAACGGCATCAGACGCAGAACAGGGAAAATAAGTGCAGCGTTGCAGTACCTTAGGGATACATGAAATTTGGTTTTTCTGGTACCAAATTTTTGAAATCACCTTTGATTCTGGATCGGAAAATTCCCTGATGAAAAAAAGTTGAGTACACAATTTGCGGGTAAAAGATTAATTAATATGGTCAAGTTTAAAGGCATATGCTGTATTAGGAATGTGTAAATATTAGGTAACATAAGAATTGATAACCCTTTTTAAATGAGCCATATTTTGTGTTTTTGCATTTTTATCTGCAATCAGTTTATTTGCTGTTTACAATTTTGATCACATAATGATTTTTGTACATTAGTTCCAGTTAAGTTACGATGGCTGCAAGTATCGATGTGGTTTAAGGGGTAGAGGGTAGAGTCTGCGCAAGCCGTGTAGAAGAACCAGGTTCAAGTCCGGCTGACGACAGGTTCCGAAATTCTACTTCTTTTATTTAATTTTTATTTTTTTTCTGTTTGTTTTTTCCCAATTAATAGCTATGTATGGAGTACATCCCATGCACTAACCCCTAAAATTTCGTCATTTTAGCTGTAAAACTGATGGAGATACAGGGTTTTCCGATTTACCGCGCCCCCAATAGGGCGAACTATATAACTTTTTGTAGATCTATAAAAAAGCTCTCCCGAGACTCTAGTTCTAGTCCGTCTGTCGGAGCGTACTGTATGCACGCACAGTATGCGCGTGTTGCTGCGTACTGTATGCACGCACTGTATGCGCGCGTTGCTGTGTACTGTATGTGTGAGTGTATGAGTATTCTGTTTTGGGTATTTCACTAGAAGCATAATTTCATCACATTAGTAATATTACATCAGCCGCTAATTGTACTGTGATTGGTTGGTTGCATTTTGTCGCTTGAAAAAGGACTGTTATAGTCCGACGATAGTGTTGTAGCGCTTTCGTTGAGTGTGGCGAGGTAGAGAAACAGAAAGAGTGAGTTGAGTTTTGAGAGAAGAAGCCTACGCACCGAAACTCACTGCGCTTTAAAAAGAATGGAAAGCGAACGTAGGGAGCGAAGTGAATTACAGCTTGCACAAGCAACTGACCGAACTTGACTGTCGTCTCAACGCGACTCTGCATTTCTTAAAATTTGTCTACAATGTAGAATATGACTGGCGCCAGGATATCGTACGAGCGAGGCGGCGGCGTTGTCGCGCTGTCGTCGAGTGTAGTCCAGCTTGCGTATAACAGAAGCATAGATCGATACGTGATCATAGAGAAATGCAGAGTCGCGTTGAGACGACAGTCAAGTTCGGTCAGTTGCTTGTGCAAGTTGTAATTCACATCACTCCCCACGTGTGTGCGTCAGTAAGGCAGATGAGCCGCAAGAAAGTAACAACGCTGCGACATGAGAAGTAGGATCTGGCCCTTCACCTACAACATTAGATGTACCATGGCGTACTATCATGGAATTGCAGAATAAAATTCTAATTGAACTTGTGTGGGCTTTACAAAAAACGGCATCTGACGTAAGGCAGAGCAAATCGGAGCAATTGCCGAAATTCAACTCAGACGTCGCAAGCGCCAACGCTTTATCGTGGTGTAATACCGTAGAAATTATTCTTCAAGAGAATGCATTGAAAGGCAGTGTGCTGGTCGTGGCCCTAAGTTCAGCATTAGAGGAAACCGCTTCACTATCGCTTTCTCATGTGTGTTACGCCGATATCACCTGGACCGAGTTCAAAGAACTGTTCATACAGCGGTTCGACACTATGGAAACACCAGCTGCCCTGTTTCTAAACATGTTGTCAAGTCGACCAACTGATGGCGAGAATCTTGGAGTCCACGCAAGCCGCATGGTTACAGAACTATCGACGATATGGCGCCAAATGGAAACAGAAGAAATCGTTGTGTCTGTGAATCTTCCGTTGCTGGCAAGTTTTGCAGCGTTTAAGCTTCATATCAAATTTCTGAACGAGAAGCGAGTTGCAGTCTGTACTGAAAGCGTTCACTTGTACTAAGAGAAAAGGTGGACCTATGGAGCAACAAACTGACATTCATCCAAAAAGACAAAAAAGAACATCGAAGGAGTGTCATTTTTGTGGCAAACTCGGCCATAAAATGATTGATTGTCGACTCAGGAAGCAACAAAACCCCTTTACAAATGGCAATGAACGACATGGCAGGCAAGATGTTCACCATCGTGAAAAACCAAGTGTAACTTGGTACAAGTGCGGAGAGTTATCCACCCAGTGTACAAAGAAGGAAACTGACAAGAACAAAACATTCAACCAGGAAAACCGAGTGGAACAGTGCAGCGCTGCAGTACCGAATGGATATCTGGATCATAGAGGACAAGTTTTCGAAATTACCTTCGAAAGAAAAGCTAAGTACAAAATTATCTGGTAAACGATTTACGAATATTGTTATGCTTAAAGGCATAGACAACAGTGGAATATGTAGTTCTGTACAAATATTGAGTAACGTATGAATAGACGATAACTGTATGGAGATTATGTTTTATGAGACGATCTAATGCAAAGCGAAATTGTTATTGGCCGAGAAATACTCAATCAGGGTTTTGATATTGTCGTTTCTTCAAATCAATTTAAGATTGTTAGAACTAAAAAGGTTGATTTATGTACCTGACTCATTGTCCTATACTGACTCATTGCCAACCGACATTGATACTGAACTTGAGGAGAAATATAAAATAAAATTGCTGTCACTGTTGACAAACTACTCAGATTCTTTTATAACAGGTATGTCATGTACTAAAATTAAAATTGGTGAAATTGAAATTAGACTAATTGATTCAAGAAGCACTGTTCAAAGAAGACCATACCGACTGAGTCCATGTGAACGAGATTTAGTTCGAAATAAAGTTGACGAACTACTGCAGTGCAACAAAATTAGACCCAGCTGCTCACCTTATGCTAGCCCCATATTATTAGTAAAATAGAAGAATGGTTCGGATAGACTCTGTGTTGATTATAGAGACTTAAACTCAAGTACTGTGGCTGACAGACACCCGTTGTCACTTATAAAAGATCAAATAAATAGACTTCAAGGAGTTTATTATTTTACAAGTTTGGATATGGCTAGCAGATACTATCAGATTCCCTAACATGTAGATTTTATTGAGTATACAACGTTTGTGACATCAGATGGAAAGTATGAGTTTTTATCTATGCCATTCGGACTTCGAAACGCTATTCGCTATTTCGGCAATATTTATTTGGTAGGAATTTTGTTGTCTTTACTGATTGCAATTCTCTAAAAGCGTCAATAAATAAACAAGATCTAATTCCCAGAACACACCGTTGGTGGGCTTATTTGCAATCATTTACATTCGACATTCAATATAGAGAGGGTAAAAGAATGGCTCATGTCGATTTTTTTATCAAGAAACCCCATTTAAAAAAATCTACTTCTGTTGCAAAGGTAATTGAAGAAAAGAGAGTTAACTTGGTAGAGATCTCGAGCAACTGGCTTATTGTGGAACAGCGTCAAGATTCCGAGATAGCCGAAATTGTCAGAATATTACTGCTAAAACCTACGAACTACGGGCACAAGTTCTTTACCGAAAAATACAGAGCAACGGTAGAACACGTTGTTTAGCAGTAGTGCGACGTGCTTTCAGATGGTCTGTCATAAACCAAGTTCACGAGTCGATAATTCATTTAGGTTATGATAAGACGTTAGATAAAGTTCATGACTTTTAATGGTTTGAACATATTCAAAATATGTTAGAAATTGTGGACTGTATTATGTGTAAAATGTCCAAATCAATCTCAGGAAAAATTCCAGCGGAATTGCACCCAATTCCGAAAGTTAATATTTCTAGGCATACTATTCACATTGACACAACAGGTAAATTAAGTGGCAAAAGTGGTCAGAAAGAGTATTTTATCGTTCAAGTAGATGCATTTATCAAATATGTTTACCTTAGTCATACCCTTAAATTAGATAGTGAAAGCTGCATAAATGGTGTTCAATCCGCTGTATCGTTATTTGGAGTACCAAACAGAATAATAGCCGATTAAGGACGATGTTTTACGGGTCCCAAGTTTAGCCAATTCTGTTCAGACCAGAAAATAAACTTGCATTTAATTGCCACTGGTGCTTGTCGAGCTAACGGCCAAGTAAAACGAACCATAAGCATATTGAAAAACATGTTAACGGCGGTTGGAACCGGAACTCAGTGCAGTTAGCCATTAACTGCACACCCGATCGAGCAACTGATGCAAGTCCCCCATAAACACAACCACTTACACATTTTTTTAAGAACGAGGAGAGACACCAAACTAAACTAGACCAAAAGTTTAAGGGACCATTTTTGGTAATGGCGCTTTTTGATGGTGACAGATACAGGTTAAAGTCATTATCAAGCAAGCAATAATATAAATATTGTCATGAAGATATTAGAAAACTTCCAGATGGAAATGTTCACCAAGAGTTAGACATTGACAGGGAAGATTCAAGCTCGTCAAAGGGTCAAGTGGGAATTGAAAGCTCATGTCCATTTTTTTATCAAGAAATCCCATTTTTAAAAAATCTACTTCTGTTGCAAAGGTAATTGAAGAAAAGAGAGTTAACTTGGCAGAGATCTCGAGCAACTGGCTTATTGCGGAACAGCGTCAAAATTCCGAGATAGCCGAAGTTGTCAGAAAATTAAAAGATTTTTCTCTGTATTACGTGTAAAATGTCCAAATCAACCTCAGGAAAAATTCAAGCAGAATTGCCCCCAATTCCGAAAGTTAAGTCAAATAAGACACATATACATACACATGTACATTGAATGCTCTCACAATCATTGCATTGTATTGGTATTGTTTTAAGCTGCAATTGGGCATGCATACCGAATTTTCCAATAACAAATCATTTCTTGTTAAATATTGCTTCAGTTAAATTTTTTTATTTTTGTATTTCGAATTCCGCAATTCCTATTAAATATGTACATACATTGAAAACGCAATTTTTAACTATGTTTCCTAGTTGCGCAAGTACAGATAGAACAACATGCTAATGACGTCGAGACGTTATGACGCCGCCCATCGTCGCCGCACACAAAAAACCCGAGCAAATAAAATTATTACAAGTTTCAAAATTATTTAATTTTATCAAAGTGTTTCACTGAACCAAAAAAAAAAAAACAATACTATTATCGGAAAATGAAAAGTAGAAAACTTGATGTCTGGACAGGATCACTGCAGCGAGCAAGGATCTTGGCCTACTTCAATTTTACAAAATAATAAAAAAAAAAAAAAAAAAACAATCAGAATACAAATTTAAAACACTGCATAATATATAAATAAGTACACCAAATGTGTGTATATCCACATATTGTACAAAACAGTATGTATGTAA
>JBAMCK010000931.1:0-85033 GCA_037075185.1 Drosophila pseudotalamancana | reverse complement strand
AATACGCTTTTCTCACAAAAAGTTAACATTAAATGTAGATATGTATTTGAATAAACTGCATATATATGAAATACAAAAATAAAAATAATTTTTTTTTGTGTAAGCTTAACTTTAGTTTTTCTTTGATATAAAATTCATTGTGTCAAATTAATTTTAAGAGAAGAAAAAACTCGAATTAACGTATTTTTATATATATATAGGTATATATACAAATATGTATATACACACATATATAAATAAATAGACCTAAATTCGAGCTTTGCCTTCTCTTAAAATGTGACTTATTGATTTACTTGAAAAGTAATTGTTACCTTTAAATAAACATGTAGTTGATATTTACGTGGAATTTTGTGCATTATATTTAAAAATGTAGTGCACAAAATTTCAATAATTATATATGCATATACAAATCTTTCTTTAAAATTGCATTTTAACGCTGTCTCCAGAAGTTCTCAACTTCATTTAGATCTATGGCTTGCATTCTCAAGAACATCAAGAGTATGTCCTTTCTCTTTACATTTCTGAACAATGTCAAGGATTGTTGTCCTGTTGAAATTTCCACAATAATGGCTTATTATCCTTTGTACATGTATCCTTGTACATGGTACATACAGGAAGCTGTTCGAGGTTCTCCAATGCACACGCATATCGAGTTTATTTTCGGTAATCGATAACTCTCCGGTTTATTGTTATCGGTAACACGTTTTAGATTCTCAAGCATATCTCCTACATCTTCAGAACTAGAGGTATCAAACCCTATGTATATTCAACTAGAGCAGACAAAAATTTTGCATACTTTAGATTTTGGATACTTCCCCCTTCCCTTCAGTTAAGTATTATTAACAGTGTTGAAAATCCAATTAGAACCGCAAGCAGTGTTTTTGAATGTTTATCTGCAAGCAGTTTACATTCCACTCGCAGTTTCGATCACATTAGGAATTTGCTACATTAGTTACAGTTAGGTCACACACATCCCAAATATCGATTTGGTGTAATGGTTGGAGCTGCGAAAGCAGTGCGAAAGACCTCGAGTCCGGCTCATTACAGGCTGATGAGAAAGTTACCTTTTCCCTCATTGATTTTCATTTTATCCAAATTAAAGCTTAGTATTTAATGCATTCCAGGCCCCACCCACATCATTTGGTCGTTTTACCTTTAAAACTACCTGAAATGTAGGATTTTCTGATATGCCACACCAATAGGGCGAACTATATTTGTTTGTAGAAGATATACATTTGAGATTCAAATGCTTTAAAATGACGTATAAGCATTATATTTTTATGTTCAGCTTAACTATACCTATTTATATCTAAAGCTAGCTTCATTAGTTGCTCAAATATTAGCTATTATATTAAATGATATATATTTACCCCCGATTAGGCACGCCCCTTGTGGGCGGAGATAAATATGTTTTTTTTCGCGATCATTTGAGAAGGGGAACAGCAAGCAACTCGCCAATTTGTAAAAGATATAGTTTTTTGCCACGCCCCTTTGGGTGTAGATGTATAACCACTAGCTTAAAACCGCGTAGTACACACCTACTTATATTCAAAATTTCAAGTCTTTAGCTTCATTAGAAGAATGGTACCAATCTTTTAAGTTACTGAATATATAGTATTTCTCGATTTGCCACGCCCCCAGGAGGCGCATATATAAAATCTGATCACTTTGTCTTCTTATAGACAGACGGACGGACAGCGTGAAGGACATTGCACAAAACCAATAGACCCATTTTTCCCTCTGAGAAACAGAGTCTAAATTGTCAGCGTGTATGAGCAATCGTTAACCTTAACGTCTATAGAATAGATAAGAATCCATTAAATTTTCAATTTGACGTGCTTAAGTTGTTCAACTAATTAAGCCAACGATTAATGGTAATGAACAACAGTAAATTTCCCCAAGCATTTGGAGAAAAGTTTGAGAAACGCCTCTAAAAAGTTCGACGTCATTTCTTACAAATCAATTTTTGATGATAATTAAATTGATATCAATAATGATTCCCACTGACCTGGCTTCTCTGATGAACTCGTAACGTGTTTTTGAGGCATTCTAATTTGTTGCCTATCAAAGCAAGTCACCGGAGTTAATTAGTTTGACTCCCTCAATAATTAAATTTGCAACGGCAGTAAACAGGTATATACGTATATACAATGAATATATAAAGGAATCAGCTTCTATTTATACGGCTTACAATGCTATAATAAGGAAAGTTTATTTATATTGACTTGAGTTTTCTTGTTAAGTTCATTTTTTTGTAAATTAGTTTATTTTGTTTTTTCTTTACTGTTTTTGTTTTTGTTTTTTTTTTTTTTGTTATTTGAAATAAACATATATTCACTAATACACAAGCACAACACATTGAGAAAAAATGCTAAAATTAAGAAGTTAAGTTTTGAATTAACGAATGTGGTTTAAGTACATAAATGAGCATGAATTTTAAAACAAAAAAAAAAAAAACTGAATAAAGTACTCGGATACAGACATATGTATTATGTGCATAGATGTCGCTATGGTATGCTATACTATAACTAATCAAATATTTTGTGAACCGTTGTTAAGACAACAAATGTAAACATTTCGCAATATTCAATTTACAAGGCTTAGGCCAGCAAAAATATAAATTTTCATAATATATATAACAGACGATTCGTATACATTTTAGTATGAATCACAAGAATATACATACTAGTAAATAAAAAAAAAAAAATAGAGAAATAAAAAGAACATTTTATTACATATCCGAAGCAAAGCAAAACTTCTCCCAGGTAAATTGACTGGCATATAAAGGCTGTAATCGGGCAAACTAGAGCAAATTCCTTAAATCTATTGGCGAAAGACAAACATAACTGAAATATACTTAGTTCGATTGGTTTATAATATAAATAAGTTAGAAAAATCAACTCGATTGTGTTTGAACTGGAGATAAGTAACCAAAAACGAGCTCCAAAAGCTCGAACTCAAAAAATGTTGAAAATTACATTTCTTTATTATCTGATCTTAATTAAATTTTTGGCATATGTTAATGGCTCTCAAGTGCATTATATCTTGTTTACACATTTTGAATGGATTAAAAGGAATAAAATCAGCAAGCCCACCAATAAAAATTATATAAACCTTTGACAACATATCTTCAACTGTTCTATTCGGCAAATTCAATTCCAAATTAGAGCCGATGTGAGAGTTGGAATCGTTGAAAAGCGAGACTATTAATTCTAATTCCAGTATTATATTGTTTTAACATTAATCAGGTTTATCGTTAATCAGAACGTACGCTTAATTTGTTCACCGAATTCCCATCAATCAGAATTCGTGCAGGTCCAAAGACAGCCGAGACCTTCCCAACATTTCAATAAAACGCCAGAACTTGAATTTTTCGTGCATTTACTTAAATAAGAAGTATATATATGTATATATGCATGTATGTATGTTTTTTTATGTGTATATGTGTAGGTATTGGTATTTTAGGTATTAATATAGGTTTAATAATATCATTAATAGTTGTGTCCCGTCGGATAGACCGTTGGCTTTCTTGATTCGGTTAGTTTCTCGTCCTGGCGGGGCTTGGTGGGTGTGTTGGGAATACTTGCTAATGTTGTGACTCTTCGTTGGGCATCAATTGTTTAATTGACGCACAGCTTTAAGCCTAGTTCTTTAACGTGTTCCGTGTTAATGTCTATAAACTTACAATTGTTGTAAAGCTAAACAATTTAACAAGAAAAAAAAACAAAAAATATATATCTTTAACAATCCCCTTAAGGTAATTCATTAGAGTTCGACAAAAAAAAAAAAAAAAAAGACTACGTTGGGTATACATATTATACATAGTATAGTTTTGTTTTGTATGGCTACGCCTATGCTTACTCCGCCGGGGTACAGGGGCGGGTCCGGGTCCGCGTCTGGAAAAGAACATCAAGCTACGTCCTCAGCTGCCGATTGACTGCTGACTGATGCTCTACTCGTCTAAGCAGATGGTGCGCAATATGGCCTCCACCACTGAGTACGGATCGCAGTTGGAGCTGGGGCGGCGATCCTCGAAGTAGCCCTTGCCATCATCATTGACGCCACGGGGTATGCGTATGCTGCAGCCGCGATTGGCTACGCCGGCGCTGAAATCATTGATCGAACTTGTCTCGTGCTTGCCTGTCAGGCGGCGAGCATTGTCCTGTCCCTGTTTGGGATCGTAGGCTCGAATATGGCGCTCGTGACACTTGGATAGCTTAGCAACAGCCTTCTCAATCTCACGAATGCCACCATCCTCGCGCATCGTCTTGGTGGAGACGTTGGTATGTGCGCCCGCACCATTCCAGTCACCCGGCATGGGCTTGGGGTCCAAAGTTGCTACAATCTATATGACATATGCAACGATTTTTGGATGAAGTAAGAGTAATTGATGAAGACTCACGCCAAACTCCTCTGAGATGCGGTGTAAGAGAAAACGCGACATCCACAAGTCGTCGCCAATCGAAATTCCTAGACAGGGACCCACTTGGAACTCCCACTGGGCGGGCATCACCTCCGCATTGGTGCCGGACACCTTCACGCCAGCATAGAGACAGGCACGATAATGGGCGTCGACAATGTCACGAGCATAAACCTGGCAGGCGAATCGATGAGCTACTTCTACAATTTAGGTCAAACCCCATTTAGCACTCACTTTATTGGCACCCACGCCGCAGTAGTAGGGGCCCTGTGGTCCTGGAAAGCCGTTCTTGGGCCAGCCGAGTGGATGGCCGTCGAAGTCGAGGAAAGTATATTCCTGCTCAATGCCAAACCAAGGCTCCTCATCGCTGCACTTGTTCACAACCTCCAGGCACGACTTGCGCTTGTTGGTGGCGGTGGGAGTGCCATCGAACTTGTAGGTGTCGCACATGACCAGGATGTTATTGCCCCGTCGGAAAGGATCCTTGTAGATGGCCACTGGGTACAGATAAGTGTCCGAGTTGGAGCCCTGAGCCTGATAGCACGAGCTGCCATCGTAATTCCAAACGGGCAATTCTAATATCAAAATATAATCAGAGATGGGTTGAAGGATGATATTCAATACTTGTGTGAACTGCGGTCAACGATTGGCCTCGTATGTCAGTTAATTGGCACTCGCATTGCGATAATATAGTTAATTAATGCGAATTGGTTTCCGTTTGCAACAGCAGCGGCAATAACTGTCACTTCCTGTTGCGTTATAGCCTTAATACTACTCACATCTGTCATCTACATAAGTATTGCTTTATATAACATTGTATATCATGTCCTACAATACAATATAATACTGGCTGAATATTTAACAGTCAAATGCAAATGACTGAAACTAGTTATTGCGCATTTGTGCATTAAATTTCGCAACCACAACAGCAACAACAGCAACAACAGCAACAATAGTAACAACAACATGGCGACCCAGCCCTGTGTATTATCATCGTCTATTGTGATCTTGTCAAACAAGTGCTGGACAGGTTGCAGTGCATTTTAAACATGCCGACCCACTGGCTGTTGACGGAGTTGCAATCATCTTTCGTGGCACCACAAAGCACGCATTCGTGCTTGATAAATCACGTGATACATCGGCTACCAGCGACTGTATCATACTCTGTTTACAATGCGAAAGGGGTTTTCTGAATTATTAATGTTATGGCTTGTGAATATGGGCAGTTGCATTTAAACCGCACAACATTCAAGTATTAGTAGTAGTAAATGTTTTAAGGCCTATAAGCTAAGAGGAATTTTCGAGTTTTCCTTCGATTCGACAATAAATTGAATAAGTATAATGATTCATAGAAGTGAACTATACTTATATTATTACTACCAACATAAAAAATAATTTTAATTATAATTGTAATAATAATAATATTGTAATTAAGAAGGTGACACGTGTCACGCGT
This sequence comes from Drosophila pseudotalamancana, assembly GCA_037075185.1. NCBI lineage: Eukaryota > Metazoa > Arthropoda > Insecta > Diptera > Drosophilidae > Drosophila > Drosophila pseudotalamancana. The sequence continues at coordinate 79,157 of JBAMCK010000931.1, read as the reverse complement.
TCATCTCTAGTTGTCTGTAAGAGTATGTATTACATATTTGCGTCACAGTTCGACCAGATTTTTTCTAGCCAATTGTTGTTAATTGTTTGCAATTTAATAATTTAGTACGAATAAAGCAAAAGTTTTCTTCAGGAAAAAACAATAATAAGCACGAAAATAGATAGAAGCGGAGAGGAAAGTTGGCAATACAAAGCTCTAAAATTAGCACAGCGTCAGCTGTTACCTTGGTCCGACGTTTTTATTTACAATCTCGTGCCTCACACTCGTTCTAACTGTGATGAGTGCCCCACTGCAAGCCCCAAGCACCATGCCTCCCACATCTACACATATGATATCTATTACCAGTGTCACGGGCCTGAGGCATGGGTGCATATACTCCAATGACTAAGTAAACAGCTGACAACCTTAAACTGAACTAATTTCAAGTGCGGTGGCCATATGCCATAAGCCCAAGGATAAACCAAGTTACGTTTGCATTTGTTATGCACTGTAGGCCAATTTACCTGCTGTGCCAGGCAAATGCGAAGTGAATTAGCCTAATTTTCTTTAATCATACTGCGCATTACAATTGACTTGGTAATTGTTTTGAAGTCTCAATATATCTTTATGACGATATACACCTGCAAAGACCGCTTCACTTCTCCAACTTTTCGGGCACGCGTCGCTGACGTGTTTTGTGGCAGCAATATTAAGCATACGATCCGGCTGCCAGACATCGTTTTGATTTTCGCTGTGCGAATTGTGTGCAAGCGCGTTGGCACATTTCACACCTATCTGTCTGCATCTGAAATCTAGCTGTATCTCTAAATTTTACATACATATATAGATGTGCATATACATCGCCTGCATATACACAGTTATCAGCAGACATTCCTAATTTATAATTGTGCACAATTCTGTTTTCTGCTGTTGTGCCCGACACAATGATGAGTGCAAAACACACAGAAGAAAACTAATTAAATTCTTGCATAAAAGCAATCAATAAAAATGTACAAAAATTAAATAAAAAACCAATCAAAATAAATGTAGTGAGCATAAAGAGATATTTTAAATTTATGTAATATATATGCTCAGTTGTAAAGAAAATATTATAATAGTTTTTGTTGTTGTTGTTGTCAATGCACGCATTGTTGCTGAACTTCCGAGTCCGAATGATTTGCATTTGTCGGTTTCTGTGTTCTGATTAACCTGTCTAGCTATATACACACAGAGATTTAAATAATATACTTTATACGTTCAAATAACGAACACAAAGGCTTTGCTTCTGCATATTACTCATACGTCGCGTTATCCAGTACATATCAAGTCTGCTTTGATTGAATTCTTTTTTTTATTTTTTTATTTCGTATGTCTATTTCGTGCCATTCTAATTGCGGTCATATACTATATATATCAATTTAATTATGACTGCCTGCTAAGCACATTAAAATGTAATCAAATATCATCGTGAAACCCCTTTTAAGTTGAACGCCTTTATGAACGAAATCGCATTATCAAACGTCTATACTAAAATTTCAACGTCCATAAACATTTGAAACAATAAAATCTTATCCGCCAACTTTCGTACCGACCTGACCTTAGACGTAAGGCTCGTGCCGAGCCAAAGGTGAATTATTTTTTAACTTTTTATGTCGATTTCTAAGAAGGAGAAGATTTTCTAAATTCCGGAAATTAATGTAGGATGGTAAGCTCAAGGCGAGTAGAACACGAGCTAAAGGTATATTATTTTTTAACTTTTTATGTCGATTTCTAAGAAGGAGAAGATTTTCTAAATTCCGGAAATTAATGTAGGATAGGTAAGCTCAAGACGAGTAGAACACGAGCTAAAGGTAAATTATTTTTTAACTTTTTATGTCGATTTCTTAGGAGATTTTCTAAATTCCGGAAATTAATATAGGATGGTAAGCTCAAGGCGAGTAGAACACTATATTGACCCACTTGCCCAGATGTTTAGATTAGGGACAGTGCCGAGGCCTGTGTGTGTTTCTTCATTTCAAGTACTTACCCTTTGGGCTAGATGGTATGAAATCGAGGGTGCGATCCTTGCAGCGCAGATCCTCGCCAGTGCCATCGATCCACACATAGGTGGCCTGGACAATGTTCTCCTCCAGCGGTAGGGCTAGATAACGATCCAAAATGGTCTTGTTGATGCGCGCATTGGGCGAGTCTTCCAAAATTCTAGCAGACATACTGAAGGTGTTAATGGGGGAGCAAGATTTGTGTATTATGTATGTGTGTGTGTGTGTATGTGTGTGTGTGTGTGTGTGTGTGTATGTGTGTGTGGATTGAAAGTGAAACGAAAATTAAACAATTAGCTTTGATACACGATTTTTGAAAGGCACTCGCTGAGATTTCTGCGCACCTGTTTTGTTTTTGGTTTTGAGTTTTGGATTCACAAGGAAGTTTAGAATGCGTGATATGTGAAATCGGCTGCGCGCATAAACGTTACTGAAATACGACTAAGCTGGAATGCGTTATTTCAACTCAATTTATAATGACAAACTAAATCCAAACGACCACAGCAACAAATTGTTGTTACTGCTACTACTTAAAACAAACTGAGCGGACAGCAGCAGCAGCAGAAGCAACAACAACATTGAATAATAAATAAATAAAAAAAAACAAAAAAACACAAAAGCAAGCGCTGTTGATGTCGTCGACTTAGCAGCAGCAGCAGTAACAGCAGCGACAGAGGTCGGAACGCACCCCCATCCCATCATTATCGTCGCTGCTTCTGCTTCTGCTGCTGCCGCTGTCGCTGCCGCTGCCGCTTCCGCTGCTTGGTACGCGCTGACAACCGGCGCATGCGCCTCTGCTCGTGTGGTCTTCTTCCTCTAGCTGCAGCATGATCAAGAAACGGCAAAGTCCCGGTTCTGCCTAGAGATGAGCTCGTGCCGTATACGATACGTTATTTTGTTATCACAAAATTCTAAGAGAATTTTGTTTTACAATCGTAAAATACTGTTATACCATATCTACTATTTTTACAGATAATTCAATTTAAATCAAGTAAGAGTACTTTTGTCGATTGTGCTCGATTACAAATACCCTGGACCCCATAGAGTACTACTATTTAGTAAATTATTTTGCTTACTTATTATAAATTCAACTAACGCACGCACACACACACATGCACGCAAACACGCACACACACATACTCACACCCACATTGGAACGCACGCCACTATCTACGAAAATTACGCCGCCAGTGACGAGCTGTCGCTGTACCGCTTAAATCCCAGCATTGCAAAAAAAAGTGCGAGGCTTCAACTTTTTTATTAATTATCCAATATTAATGCAATTGTTGGGATATGATAACGGCACTAAAGTGTTTATATCTTTCGAAGCATAAATTTTCATCTTCAAAAATGGGTTTTTTTTTCATCAATTCGGAAAATATAGTATCTCCGTTTATATAAGCTTAATGACACTAACTTTTCAGATATGTACAACTTGTTTTCGATAACAAGATAACGGAAAGAGTTATCGCTTATCTAAAAACAAACTCGATATAACCGTGCTATAGGATACTGAGATCGAAGCGTTCAGAGAAAAAGATCGAAAATATTTATATACATATTTATTATGCGGTCGTCCACGTCTCCTACTGCCTGTCACACAGTTTTTCACAAAAACAATATTCCCCCATTACCCATTTTTAATGAAACACAATTATTTAAGTTTACACGCCGTTATCATCCAACTTCAATGCTGACTAGATAAAAGCTAAACGTCAACTTTTGCGATATGCAACGCATGTTATCGGCTACTATCCGATGTAGACACCTACGTATTCGCATCTCTAGCTATATATAAATGCCTTCCCCTAAAATATAACTAGAGGTGTCCCCCAGGACTATATAAAGCAATAAAATGATCCTCTTCATTGAGGTGGGATTATCTGAACCTAAATGATTTTCTTTTTTTATAATCTCAATCCGCTTGAAGGAAACAATTTATTTAGAAAGTATATATGTATATGCTGAAATATTTGTGTATATAGGTTAGAGGATATAATACGGATCAGCATTTTTTGAAGTCTAGCTAAAAGTAGCTTTCAGGTTATCTAAACTGAAGGACATTGGAATTGAAATTAAATTTTATTTGTGATCTACTTGCTTTAATTTTACTAAATTCAAAATAAATTGAAACATTCAACAAATAAATTATTTTATGGATTTATGCATTTTTATGTGTATATGTGTAGGGAATAACTAAGGTTGATATTTTTAGAATTTTCAACTTACGAGGAATGCATATCTGTACACGTTTTTCTTATCCCGGGCCGTTAATTGTCCAAAAAAACGTATTTAAAAGTTAATTAAAGTAACGCTGCTATTTCCTATTTTGATTCGTTTTTGGTCAAATTAACGTAGAATAAAAGCTAACCGAATGGTTCACAACTATTATCGTGACGATCGTACTTTTGGCCGAAAATCTGTGTCCGTTAACTTGTTGTGACGATAGCACTCGGTCGGAGTTACAGTTTTTATATTGGATTGGGTTTATATAGAAACAGTTTAGAATTGAGAAACGTCGTGAATTTTGTTGGTTTTTTTTTGACAGACTGCGCATTTATAGCGGCTATTGAACAGCTTTTATACCAACTGCTTGACTTCGAACGTGGGCCACAGCTTTAACGGTGCGATGTAGGCCCCTTGAATTCATTTATGACGTCTGAACAAAAACACAGACCTTCAATGTGCTAATTTCCCTGTCCAGATTCTCACACTTTGAGTTTGGCGGGGATTGCTTTGTTGATTGGTGGACTCAAAATTATATATATATATATATATAAAAATATATATATATTTTCTTTTTATATAAGCAAGAAGATATGTTTAAATTGATGTAAATAAAGATTTGATAGCCTAAAAGATTAAGAAGTTATCACAATTTAAGCTATGAATATACAAATATATTCTGAGTGTTTTCTGGGTTCAAATAGATACATTGTATTCTCCATCGATTTACTTTTTTAGTAAGTATAACGAATGACTTTTCGAATTCCTCTAAATTACTTCTCCTCTTTTTCGCTCTCTCTTTTCTCTCCCTCTTGCTAATGGTTTTAAAAGCACGTCGCAAGGTTCAACAAATGTTTTAAGTCGGATCATAATATTTTCCAATTTTGTTCCCGGGCTATTTGCATTATAAATTAATCTGGAAGTCAAACAGTAATAATAACTTTTGTCAGTCAATCCAAAAATAAACGGTTATAAAGCCTGACAGACTACTGAATAAATCTCCCATAAAAAAAACCCTACTGTTGTTTAAGCTTGTAAAGAACAATTAATATGCAAAAAACCACATAGAGAGAAATAATCAAGTCAATTTAAATTATATCATCGCTCTAATATTATTTCTGCTTTTCAATCTTTTCCATCATATTTGAAGTTTTACAATAATAATATCTAGTCTTAACATGTTATTTAAAACCTCCTTATTAATTAGTAATAGAGAACCAACAAGTTGTATACGTAATAAAGTAAACCTGATTATAATGAAGAAAATAATAACAATTTTGTCCAGTGCATTCGGAGATAGAAAAGAGCCAAAGTAAGTGATCGATTATCGACTGCTAGCTGATGCTCGTTTCCCTCTCCTCGTCCCTCGTTTCCCGTTCCTTGCTCCACGTTCAGCTTCTCACGTTCGTACCGCTCGTTCAGCGGCTCACGTGAATCGCGCATGCGTTCGTCGGCATTTTTGTCTGGCAACTTTTACGAGGTGTTCGACGAATGTGTTGAGACTCAACTTAACTGGTGTGAATTATTTCGATCGGGTGTACTGGGCTATAAACCTGGTCGCAAACTTTGATCGCTGATAACGTTTAGCCTTGACTGTATGCGTAATATCATTAACCATACAACAGACTGCACTGGACACGTACATATGTAGAACAAATATTATCGCCACCAAAAATGTATGAGACATAGTTTCTGACTCAATCAAAAAATAACCGTAAAAGCACAACACCGGCAATTAGAGTATTTGTTAAAGTTTAAAAGGTTTGCCATACAGATGTCAAAAAAATCTGTATATATTGTAAAACAAACCGGAAGGGGGACTGAAGCTATTTAGGAACCGAGCGACGGCACGCGATTGTTTATTTTAAAAGGCAAAGCAATTAAGATCGCAAATAATAAAAAAAAAAAAAATAAATTGGTCTAATTTTTAATGCCTGCTTAATTGATATTCATCAAACGCCAATTTATGGTTCGGCACTCGCACTTGTCCTACAATTCAGCAGAAAATGCATATTTTCCATAAATTATATAGAACACATACACGATATGCATTAGATATGAGTGTAGATATGTATGAAGAAAGATGCGCAAATCAGACAGATACACATGCATACGTACATATATACATACATACATTGACACACATGACTTTTTACAACTTTGGCGTGCTATCACGAACATAAAATTCGATTCTTTGAAAATTACGGCGATCTTTGATAGCCGTACTTTATGCTCATATACAGACGTATGCCTATATTTCGTATTGAAGGACTGTGGGACTATATCGTTGCGTAGCAAATAAAACCAAGTTAGAGTGTACTAGTTGGGTGTGTCCGACTAGGAGATACCCTGAAATCCTGGTTTCCATTTCTTTGCTTTGCTCTAGCTATGATTTATTTTTTTATAACTCTGTGGCATGTGCGTTGTGAAATATTTAGGGTGTTTATGGTAGATCATACTGCAATGTTCAGAGCAAAAAAAAAAGTGTATATCTGCCACAGCACAACTTTCTATGTTTCCTTAATTTCTTAGAAAATTGTATATAAGGACCTGGGTATTAGGTATAAATAGTTTTGAGCATTAGGATAGGGTATCATAGGCTAGTCATATCTGTTTTTTTTTTTTTTTTAACATTTCTTAGTAATAATAATAGTTGCAGGGTATTAAATAAACGCGTCAATGTTTATGAGACCCCCAATTGTCGCGTTTAACTCTATCAAACAATTTATGCTTTAAACAGCTGAAAGTGCTTTACCTTTTTATTAGAGCGCACAGGCTGGTCCCGCACACGTATTTATTTTATTATTAACTTATATAATAGTTGCGGTGATAGCCCTCACCAAGTAGAACTATCATCAGCAATAGTGTTGTACATATGTACATATGTATATGACGAGTCATTGAGAGGCGCGCATACATGTGTATGTATGCATGTACACTGAATATAAAAAAGGGCATATCTTGTGATCAGTGTGGTTCTATTGTCCAGTAATTGCACCAGTACCAGTGCCAGTGCCAGTGCCAGCCGGTCTTCCCGTTTAAATTTGAGCCGTTTGTGCGACCACATTAAAAACAATGCCAGTCATCATCATGCGACGTACTCAATTGACTCCTCGACTTGCCTCAATTTATTGTAATTGCATTGCGTGGGACTGTTGTTGTTGTTGTTATTAATAGTGCTGTTGGTGTTGTTAGTGTTGTTGTTGTTGTTGTTGCAAATGGGTTTAGATGGTCAGGTGCTAGTAACGGTGCCGGTGCCGGTGCCGCCGGTGCCAGTGCCAGTGTCAGCTGAGGGCGGCAGCTCCCCAGCTGATAAAGCTGCTTGCTGCGATTTAGTAATAACCTGCAAAATAGAACAATTTCTGCCAACCAATTAGCGTTGATTCAATTTGCAAAATACTGCGAGAATTCTGGGCAATCGTTTCAAAGCAAAAGCCGAGCCCATAAAAAATGGCCAATTTTGTACCATATTCAAATTAAGTCTCTTATTTTTACAAATTCTGCCCCACATTCAATTTAAACCACCTAAAATAATCGTCCTCTTATATAAATATATAAATATATTAGCACGTGTCTACCATACCATGCACCCAAGTCTCGGCTGCTCTGACAAACAGATCTTAACCTGCATTTTCTATCGGCAGAGTTCAAAAAACGGGGAGAGATATAAGAATTGTGATAACATACTACTAGCATGTATTAGAAAAATTCTATATAATCCGGATTTTGCTCTACTTTCATTTAAGAGATATTCTTAGCGTTTTCTAGCACTCACCCCAAATAATTGACTCAAACTGCCAGATTTAGGACAAATGTTGTATAGTTAGTGGCAATAGGAAACCATTTGATCTTGAAGAACAGAAAACTTAATTATATGTGGAAAAAACTCCCTTAGTTTATTATACCCTGAACATATAGAAAATGGAAAAATTCTGGAAAAATGTATTTATCACGTAGAAGTAGGCATTGACGACTTCATAAAGAATATATGTATGTATAGTCTCAATCAGGATCAATCAGCAAAGTCGATTGCGTCCGTTCGTCCGTTCCTTTGTCCTTATATATGAACGCATCGATATTAGCAGTCTTAAGAGCTAGATTCTTGCAATTTAACACGTAGGTTCGAGTTTCTTTTCAATAATCGTTAAGGCTTTTCGTTTGCTTTTGGTTTTTGGAGCATATTTCAGCTACGGTATCAAACTTGATAGATATATGTATACCTATATAAATACATAGATGTAGGATATGTGTATATTTTTGCAAGTCTAAATAGGTGAAAGAATATTAAGAGCTAAGGCTATTAAACTTACTATATATACATGTATCAATGTATATATTATATGTATGTGGTGTAGTTATCGCTAACATACAATCAAAATGAGATAAAGATTTTTCGAAACAGGCTTAAACTTTGCTTTTAAGAACCTAGATACATAATTTCAAGTGTCTAGCTTTTACAGGAGCTGAGATCGAGACGTTCATGCATACGGATAGACGGAAAGGGCTAAAGAGCATCGGCTATAAATGCTGATCATGAGTATATATACTTTACGGGGTTGGCTACCCCTTCTTCTGACTGTTACATGCATATTCCCAATGACATTATACCCTGCTTACCCACTTTTATTGGTTTCAGGATGTACAATTACTGTTTTTTCCACAGCGTCGGGTCATGAAATCGTAGAGCCACACTATTGGCAAAAATTACTTATTTAAAGAGTATTCAAAACAATTAAGTAGAAGCTCGCATTAAACTGAAACACAATCTCAGGGCTATCATCGATTACAACGTTCTTACTTGTATTAATTTACTCTCTTAGCATGCAGTCGGTTACGACCGCATAATATTCAGAATTCTAAAATGTTAAAGTATGCAGTTTCTTCTCTTACCTACGTATTTCGAATATCAAACTGATTACATAATTGACAGACCAAGCCCCATCCCCAGCTTAAGGAAGTGAAAAAGTTGTCCGTAAAATGAAGTAGGCTAACATGGACGTCTATATCTATATCATTCAAACTTCTGAGCACTCAGAAAGTATTACTCAAAATTCCCTCAAACTCATTCTCGATATTTTGTATATTACAAAAGACTCTCGTATTGATATATCCCCATGCTGAAGAAAACCTTTGATTTCGATAAATATCTCTACATACATTATATGTCAAATAAAATGTCTAATACCCGTATACTGAGTGCCGAGGAGGAGAAAAAGCTCGATGCCTGGCTTATTGTCAAGCAGATCAATCTCAACAATCGCACTCGTCGCGATCTCTGCGATGTTGTTAACGTGGCTAAGCTGTTCAAGCAACTGGACAACAAACTCGTGGAGGCATACAACTATTTCTCGCACAGCAGCCTATCTCTGAAGTTGCAAAATTGGGAGACCTTCAACCTGTTGGTACTCCGCAAGATAGGAATGACCCTATCCCGTCAGGCACTCGAGGAGCTGGCAACTGGACGCCTAGGTGCTATCAAATCGCTCCTCTTCCAATTGATGTGCGCGGAGCGTTATAAAATAAAGCTGCGTGCCGGGTCGCGCATCTGCCTACCAACTACTCTACGTGCATCCGAGGGCCAGATGATGAGCCAAGAAAATATTCAAAAGCAATTGGCCGTAACCGATCAACAGTCGTATATGAATGCCAAGTATAAGCAGTTGATCCGGGAGAGCAACCAGAAGGACAACGATATAAATATAATAACTGACAAGATTAAGCGTCTCGAATCCATAAAGCTGCTCAAAGAGAATCGCATCAATTGTCTGATAGAAAATCTGGCGCTTTTATCCGTTCGCACACTAACCATGCAAATTTTGTGTAGAAACCCCAAATGGAAACAGAAGCAACAGCTAAAGCTCGATGTAAAAGTGAAGAAAAAATCACTTAAAAAGCAACAAAAGAAGCAAGTAAAAAAACAACTGATCGAAACAATGGTTTTCAAATAAATAAACGTTAGGTCGTCTTTATTATTGGCTTTGTTTCCAATGAACGAAACTCAGCTGTAGGGCAAAGGGGTGTGGCATATCGAAACCGCGGACATCATAAATGAATAATGCACGTTCAGTGTTTGAAAAGTGCAATTTGGAAATTGGATGCGTCTGCTTGTTAACTGGACTTCGTATTCTGCGTAATAAGCCGACCAGGTTTTAATTGCAAATTGCTGGCCAATGGCGAAATTTTGAGAACCGCCGGCTTGAGCATTGAAAGTTTGAAGCCAAACTTATTTAATTGCCTGCATAACAAGTCAATTAGCAATAATCGAAATGAGAAAAGGCCACATGGTGTGTCTATAAAATGCAATGCTCGCACGACAGGAACTCAACTAACGTTTCAGCTATGGCAGGTAACTTTTCCTTTCGCTTTCTATATGGCAAGCAGCCGCTGTCCGTCTACTTTTACGCCGTGCCGCGTTTATGCCTGAACATCATGGGCTTTTGGCCCGGACCGATGCAAAGGCGGACAATCGTTAACTTTTTAGTGTTGACCATTGGCGTTGTGACCGAGATGCATGCGGGCTTCAAATACGCGCAGAAGGGCCAGCTAAACCTTGCCCTGGAGACATTCTGTCCGGCGAGCACCTCGGCCGTTACCTTGTTAAAAATGTTTTTCATGCTGCGCTATCGCCACGACTTATTGCACGTCTTTACCGAGCAACAGAGGATGCTGTTCCCAGCCAAGGGCCAGTATGCCGAAAAGGAGCAAATAATGCGTAAATATTTCCTAATGGCAGCTCGCTTCAACTTTTGGCCTCTCTCCGCCGGCTTCTTTACATGCACCGTGTACAATCTGAAACCCCTGCTGCTGGTATTGGTGCTCTACCTGAAGGGACAAAGCGATGATATTATTTGGACCCCGCCCTTCAATATGACGTAAGTGGAGTGTACGCGACACCCTGTGTCAAAAACTGTTCTACATGGCACTGTTCCATGCAGGATGCCCTCCTGGCTACTTCACGGTCCTCTCTTTCCGCTGACATACGTGTTCATCGCTTACACTGGCTACGTAACCATCTTTATGTTTGGCGGCTGCGACGCCTTCTACTTCGAGTTCTGCGTCCAAGTTGCGACGCTTTTTAACTTCCTGCAGGCGGACACACGTGGACTCTTTCGACCCTACGAGAGTGAGTAAATGGAGCAAGCCAGAATCCTCACAGACTGCTCCTCTTTCCCGGCAGACCTTGTTCAGATATGCGGCGTGAATGGGTCTCGCTTCGAGTCAAATCTGGTGAAGCTGATCAAGCGACAGAACGAAATCTTTGAGCTGACGCACTTTTTCCGGCAGCGCTATGCGATCATCACTTTGGCCCACTTCGTGTCCGCTAGCTTGGTGATCGCATTCGCCATTTTTGATCTACTGACTGTCGGCGACAATGGACTGGGCACATTGCTCTATGTGGGTTACACTGTGGCGGCTCTTAGCCAACTGCTCATCTACTGCTATGGCGGTACCCTGGTTACGGAGAGCGTTAGTTATGTGCCTCGTTCCGCGGATGGAGTATCTTTCAATTCTTGCTTTTTTCCACTTGTAGAGCGTTCAACTGGCCGATGTTATGAGTACCTGTCCGTGGCACCTGTGCCAGCCCAAGCTTCGCCTCTATATGTATCTCTTTATTATGAGGTCGCAGCGCACCCTTACAATGGATGTGCCCTTCTTCTCGCCCTCGTTGGTCACCTTCACCGCAGTTCGTAATCGCTCAAGTTTTTGATCTACTTTAGTGTGTACTCATATTATTCTTTCAGATCCTGCAAACATCGGGTTCCTTTATCGCATTGGCCAAGTCTTTTCAGTCCTAAGTTCTACATCAGTTAAATATTAAACATGTCTTGAACCAGTTTAACTACAGTATAACCTACAGATCCTATTTGAGTTTTGTGGCATTACAGGGTAGGATCGAATAAAAAAACAGTAACATATTCACATAGTTTCTTGGCATCACATTTATTTCATTGAATATATCACGTAGCAGCCAATCTGCGTGGTATTCAAGATAAATTCAGGATAAGCTTACACTTCCATATGCATAGCACCTACCAATCATATTTTAGGCGCAACGTAATGAAATCGAATCGTGATGTCCACATGCCGCATGTTAAATGTCACGCAAATGTGAGCCCAACAACTTGCCACTTAAGTAAGCAAGCGGGTTGTCACCAGATTTCGAGTTCAGTGCAGCTGCGGCAAGCCGCGTGTGCAACATGGATAACAGGAGTTTCTGGGAGCGGCATGAGCTCAAGTTCTACAGCTACGGCCACGTCTATGCGAGCATCTATGGGCAGGTGATCATCGATTATGTGCCACAGAGTCCAATGCGAGCACCACTGAAAACTCTGCTCATCGCTTATAGCCATGTGCTCGGGCTGCTGCTGATTGTCGTGCTGCCCTGTTATTTTGGCTACAACTATCAGGCGCTATTGGCCACAACGGACAGGCGCATGCAGCTGGTGCTCTATATATCCTTTGTCAACACGATCATCAAATATATCACCGTGATTGTCACCTACGTGGCCAACACGTTCCATTTCAAGGCCATCAATCAGAGGTGCACGCTGCAGCGCGCCCGCCTGGAGGCGGCCTTTGCCTCCAGCTACTGTGGCCCCAGGTGGCCCAAACGGAGCTTCGAGATCTTTATGTACATTAAGTTCCTGTTGATCAACACAATGATGATTTGCCAGGTGTGTGGCATATTTGCCGAAGCAAATGGTGGACGGATACGCATGCACTTTGCCATCTACTCGTTTGTGCTGTGGAACTACACGGAGAATATGGCCGACTATTTCTACTACATGAACAGCAGCGTGCTGAAGTATTTGCGAATGCTGCATATCCAGACGAGTGCCGCTCTTAACCAGCTTCGAAAACTGGGTCCGTACGTAAACCCGCGTACGCATCCGCTGCGCCGCGGCATGCTAATGATGAGCTGTTGCCGCCTCTGCGATCGCATTGGCGTGCTGCGGGCACGCTTCATCGATATACACGCCCTGTATGAGGGGAGTTTTCGGATGCATCAGTTCCCGCTGCTGGGATTGATGCTGACAACGCTGATCAACAATCTGACCAATTTCTTTACCCTATTCAACTTGGTGGCCACGAATTCCCTGTCGAGCGTTTCCTATCCGATTGTGGTCAGTGGAGTCTATGCTTTCGTCTTCTACCTGGACATGTACGTTGTGTCGCTGGTCAGTGAGTACATCAAGGTGGAACTGACACGCCTGGCCCTTACGGTTCGTCAATTTTGCAACTACCCTTCGCTGGAACCGCCCAACCTGAACCAAGAGGTGATTCATTTAGGCTAATTCATTTGGACCCGGATTATCCAATATTTGCTCTATGCTTTGCAGCTGGAACATTTCTCGCTACTACTGATTCATTGTCGCCGGCCCATGCTCTGCGGACTGCTGCATCTGGATCGTCGCCTAATTTATATTATTTCCGTGACAGTTTTCTCATATTTCATAACGCTCGTCCAGTTCGATGTCTATCTGCGAACGACCAACACCATTCAACACCCAGACTGAACACGTAGAACAAATTTGTTCGCCACTAAATTTTTAAGCGAGACTTTAGCAGGACCGAAAATCTTCAATTTCTACATTTTTACAAATTTAGCAGGCGAGAAGAGCAAAACCCACACAAGCGAGTAAATGTACACGTATACATGCATACATTGCCAATACATACAATAATATTTTTTACATCAGCCCTTAAACTTTGACAAATAGACTTTACGCCAAGAATGAAATAATTGTGGATGTTGTGTTTTTACGGTTATTGTTTGAGGAACCCAGAAACCGGGTTTTTTGTGCGACCGAAGAGAAAATATGTTGCCAATTGCGAAGTCGGGTGGGCCCTGTCGCATACATTTTTGGTGGCGCACAAATGTATTCACAATATATCCAATTAGACTAATTGGAAATTCTTAAGTTCTCCTCAATGCACGCACTACTCCAATATTCAAATCGGACTTAATGCAACAATCCATTTAGATTTACTGATTCAACTGATTTGTATGAAAATGTCCTCCATGAGACCCGCAAGCTTTCCAATTAGAATCCAAATTAAATATTGTATACTTGCATTACAAATATACTCGTATATATAGCAGACACTATTTACGTATAGAATTTCATTTTTATTACGAATGTCGCATTTTCTAATGAACTTTTAAATAATAAATTATGCAGAATTCACAAACTGTTTCAAATAACTAATTTGTGTTGCGTGTGTGTGTGTGTAGCTGTTATTTGCATATTAATACATATATATAAATAAATTATATATATATAGAGTAGAGGTAATGACTCCACTTTAACTGACAAAGTAATATTTAATATTCTGTGATTGATTATGTAAGATCTGAAAATTATATATGTAATTGTGCAATAAACTAGTTGGAATGAGTTTTTTACGAAAAATTGTTGGAACATAGCATAAAGACGCAGCTTAAGACTGCTATGTCTTATTGGATCAAATTAAAATAGAGTTTAATGGTAAGCAATGGTCCAAAACGCAATCATTATTACATGGTGTTCTGCTTAGAAGTGTTCAAGTTATTGTCAATTAGAACCTCAGACAGTGGGTGTGCGGCTACTTTCAATTACTTTTGACATTTTCATAGGTTAGGCATTTTCAATGGGTAACATTGTGATTAACATACTTACATAAACGAAATTACTTATAAGCTAATGGAGAACATATAATTCAAATTTAAAAGCCAATTGAATTAGTTGTCATTAGGTACATTTAAAGTTTCTTATTTTTTCGTTTTAAGTGAAAACTGTAACAATAACAACAAATCTCTTGATGATAGCATTTATATAATTAATAAGATCTTGATATAAATACATGTATGTATATTTAGCATGCACTGCAAAAAATAAATTATTAATTTGAATTTTAAAGTTGAGATTGGCGTTAGTGTAATTGGGTTGTAACTACAATCGAACTGCAACGGCTTTAAATCCAATTTGAGTGAATTCCTAAGCTACTATTTAATTATTATATATTCGAGCAGAAATCACAGCCCGCAACTGCACATTTTCCTTTCAATTTTCTTTCTACTGTCAATGGCATATGCTGCATGGATTACAATACTTAACTATATTAGTTTATGTTACATATATATATTTATTATATATATTTTGTTTTTTTTTTGTTTTTTTTTTTTTTAATACCGACAACAATAACTGATAAAGGCACCATTTTGATGAAATGCTTTCACAAAAATTTTAAGTATACGTCGACAAATTGTTTGTTTGTTTTTCTTTTTTGAACAATGGATCGTTAAATGCCTTCTGCGTATAAGCCACATAATATATCTAAATATATGTTTCTTAAGTTTGTTTTGGTATTATTTATCATATACATAATAAATATGTTTCTTAAGCTTGTTTTGGTATTATTTCTTTTATTTTAATTTATTAAAATTTGTGTGTATTTTTTTTTTTTTTTTTGTTGTTTTGTATTTTGTGTTAAATTCTTGCATATACTTTCTAAGGCTACATCAAAAATTGTCATTTGTGTTTATGTTTTTGATTTTTATCATTAGAAATAGGACATTTCATAAAGATAAGCAATGTGTGTGTAACTTGGATTTACTCATAAATGCGTTAATTAATTGCATTTAAGGCCTTGGAACAGTTACCTTGACTTTGGAATACACTATGTAATATTAGAAAAAAACGTTTACTGGATTTGGGCTTAAAACCCCCATATGCATCTTTAATATAAGATACATACAGTAAGTAATTAATTCTACTTATTTAATTTGTTAACATACTTAAAAATATATTGTTATAGATCTTTGAACTTTTTAAACATTATCTCACATACATTTCAAGCTGTGTGCACATGTATGTGTGCAAATGTAAAGTCAATTTTGAAATTTTCGATTTCATAATTTTTAATTTCCATTTATTTTACTTAGGTTTCAAGTACTTTAAATTGCTTTCCGGTAAGGTACTTCACTAAAAACATTGCAAGGCGGGTGTTTGGTAGGCAGAGTAAGTATTTTATTTTATCGATTGAAAGACTTTATCCGTATAATATGTACTTAGAAGTGAAGTCTTTTTTGCACTAATAGTAATCAAAGTAAGTGTATCATTAGACCCACATATGGGTGTTTTAAGGGTATATAAGAAAAGGATCAAATATAGAATTTTCGTATCCCAAACACAGTCCTAATGCTCATCGAATGCAAATAGGCATATCATTCACTTTTAGTACACAACTATTTCAACTAATGCTTATAACATTTTGGCAATCTTATATACTAAATGCAGCCCATATACGCCATAAGATTCGTCAATATCCGCGCCATATATCATTGTTTTGCATCGATTTGAATTGTTCAACATTCACGCAGTTGTGGTTTAAAAATGTATCTCCGTGTGTGGGTGTGTATGTGTTTATTTTGTAATGAAATGTTTTGAATGCCTTTCACACAATTTGTGTTCAACAATTTTACAAATCTGATTATTATTAATCTATTTCACACATCCTCTTTATAATTTTCTATTATTTTGTTTAAGTTCACTTTAGGGGAAAAATTGATTAAAAAGTTTTAAAGGTTTTGATAAGGTTTTTTTTTTGTGTAGTTTATTTTATTTCATTTACTGCTTTTGTTTTTTTTTCTTTTTTTTTTTAAGATATAAATTAATATAAATCCCTTCGGATTGTTTATCAAATACAACAATGCAAATTGCGTACAATATGAAATATAATTTTATTATTTTATATGCATTGTTTGCACGTACATGTACTGTTCAATGATTATAAAGCAGATGATAGAAGGTATTATAATTTACAAAATATTGATATTACAAAATAAACGACAGACAAAAAAAATATATATATATTAAAAATATGCAAATACTTCCCTTTCCATAGAACATATAGCTATGTACATAAATGCACAACGTATACATTTTTTGTTCTTTAAATATATATTTTCTAAGTAATTTGGAAAGGCGATACTCGAAATTAAACAAAATCATAATATTAAACTTGAATAACTTGAATTTAACTAAATTTCTTAAATAAAAATTTAGAATACAAATGAAAAAAAAAATGGGTAAATAGTTAGCAGTTATGTGCGTTGTCTATAATGTATAAATTTGTTTTTGAACATTTGCTAAACCTTTGCTGTCAATAAAAAAAATTGAATACCACCAAGGTATGTTGTTCCATATTCAATTGTAGAAGTAAACCGTATATATCTATATACTATGTATATATATACTAAGTATATATACTATGTATAAGTATATTTTATATGCCTTCTAACATACATCATGTTAAATAGTTAATGACTTTTTGCATTGAAAGAAGTGATATTGCCCTCTCTCCCGCTCTAAATACTTATTAATATATGTATGTATATATACATATATAGGTAAATATATAGCTCGTTGCTGACGTTTTTCTTTAGTTAGGCTACATGGTATTTGTGGTATTTGTGTACATACAATAATAATTTGTAAATGTGTGTGTGTATCATTATGCAGCATAAATTATTATGTATTCATACATTTAGCATTTATGCATATTATGTGATATTTGTTGCTTTAGGCAAAGGCGCGTGGGGAAAAAATACAATACATTTAACAAGAAATGCACCAACGTATCGTCGTCAACATCTATTTACCCATATATACCTATAAAGTCGTATTCGCTAATTGATTCAACTTCAATTCTTATCATTCAGTTGTTTATTTGACGCTTGTCGCAATGAAAGAGTTATATACTTATTATACATATTAAATATATGTGCATGTGTATATAATAATATACCATATATTATATTAGCGTCATAATAACTAACTTGCTATGACTCGTATAAACATCAACATAAACAAACAACACTATCGCTTAACCTCGTCTTCTTCCACTTTTCCATACTTTGTAGATTTTACAATCAATATGCTTCGATTTGTTTTTTTTTTCTTTCAATTTTGTTCTAACTTAAACTAAACAGCCACCGCTTTAGCAGTTTAAAACAATTTCCTCTTGCAGCAAGAACAAAGAACCGAGAATCAAAATCAAACATAGCCAAAAGAATTCCAAATTTGTTCTTGATACTTGTTTGGGCTCTCATTAAATTGCTCTGGTAAATGTTTTTAATGTTATTTGTTTTTCCAAAAACAATAACAATTTTAAATGTGATCAACGGTCTGACTGCTGCAGATTGTTGGTGCTGTTCCTGTCGTTTGTGTTGGTGCATCAGTGTGTCAACTTTTGTTGCTGCTGATTTGTTGTTGTTGCTGTTGTTGTTGATGTTGTTGATGTTCTCGTAATAGGTCGACAGCGTACCCGAGGCGGCAGTGTCCAAGTTGTTGTGGCTGTTGGTCATAGAGATTCTTTCGATGGTACCCAAATGGTTGGCCCCGATTGCGACCAAATCATGGATTTAACTTTGCTATATATTTCCTCGATCGTGTCGCCTTGTACAACGCCTGCAAACAAGTAAACAAATGGTTAAATCTGAAAGCAAACTAATATTCCACAACCTACCCGTAAAGTATTCGCCGAATTCCTGCTCCATCTTAATAGCACGCTCATAAGTTTTCTTTGCCTGTTCCTCGGTCATACGCCGATTTATTTCCCTGCAAATACATATTTTAAATTATACTTTGAGAAAATTTTGATTGGCATTGCATACTCACATCACTGAGTCTACAGACTTGGGCTTTATGAACACAGCAACCGGATAGAGTTGCGCCACTTGCAATCGCTTGATTGCATTACCCGAAACATCCAATATACAATGTTTTCCCCTCTCGGCCACTTCACGGACGCTGGCCACCGAAGTGCCATATAGATTGTCATTGTATTGGCCAGCTTCAATAAACAGATGGTTCTGTATATCCCGCTCCATTTGCTCGCGCGAGGACACAAAATGATAGTCCCGACCATCCACTTCGTATTCTCGTTTTGGGCGAGTAGTGTCTGAGTTCAAATTATATTATGTAACACACATGTTATATTTGTATAATTCCATTTATAAAAAATTTCGTAATAATTGTTATAATATTCAATAACTAAAATATTTAAACTTCTAATAAAAACTTACGTGGCACACATGAGCCAAATTTGTCCGGGTATTCAGATATCAAATCATCATTGATACGATCTTTTAGCGGGCCCAGTATAATAACGGGACGTGTATAGCTTATGGACAAACGCTGCACAGCCTCATAAGACAGTACGTTTTCCTCGGAAGCTGTAAGCATAGTAGGCAATGGTATCAGGTTTTGTGCGCGTGCAAAAACAAAATGTTCAGAATGAATGGAATACGGAGCCTCGGAGGAGAATATAATTAGGATTAAGGGTCAGTAGTTTTGGTATTTAATGAAGATATCAAACTGATTTTGTTTTTTTCACATTAGGTATACATTTTAAGTTTTGAATTTGAAATATAGAATATGCATAAAAGTATAACAATAAAGTGAAAAATAGATAGAGCGCAAAAATAATTTAATTTTCTTTGTATTTTTTTATTTTTTTTTTTGTTACGTCCTAATTGTTAATCTTTTATTTTATAATATAGCAGTTTTGTTTACGAAGGCTTGCAGATTGAAAAACAGAAAATATGAATAGTTAGGTAGGTTAATTAGTAGATTTTAGTATGACGATCGCTTACATTAAACCCAAACATAAACAGGAAAAGTATTTAAACAAAATAAACTTCTTTTTCTAAAGGTAACTAAGTATGATATAAAAAAATGCAATCTACAAATAAACTACAATTAAAAGTAAACAGTAATTGAAAGAAAAAAGAAAAACTTTTGCAAAAATAAAATTAAATAAAATTTGGATATATAAATTATAGTGTTGATATACATATATATATAAATAGTGATTGTACCTTGTCAAAAGATACAATTACAAGAATGCTATATACGATCGAGGCGAGCAACAAATACAGAGAACTGTCACCATGAGGTGTAACCAAGTATCTGAGGTATTGAATACTTAAGACACATTTAGATATTACATAATAAATATTATAAGTCCACAAAACTAATGCATACACATAACACAAAATATTCATACAGTAAAAAATACAAAATTTAACAAAACAAAACCGTAAAATAAATACTAACATGTTAGTGCACTACAAACAACGAACTATGTAATATGTACTACTAAAATGACGATATAAAAGTTTAGTAACAATATGTTTATAACTTAACTTAAATTAATTAACATTATACACTATACTATACATATACATATACTATATGTATATATTTAGCCTATAAATAGATATATTTGGGTGCGACTGACGTGTACTTGTACTTTTCAAACAGGTGATCGATGAAAACATTTTGTTGTTAATTTATTCAGGTTATATTGTTCATATTTCGATTTCTCAATGAGTTTTTGAAATTGAAGTTTACTCACTCTGTAATTGCATGTCATGAGATTTCATTTGTAATTCATGTTAAGATATAACTACTACTGATTAGTAAATTAAAGAAATTATGCCAATTATTTTTTTAAATACAGACATTGAAGATCTAAAACTAAAAATATGAGTATCCGCGATTATCATGTATAAAGAATAATAAAAAAATAAGATAAATATGGAAAGAATAGACAATTTTTTTATGTTCCCTTCTGGATTAATACGGTTGTGATATAATGAAAAATACACTTACGTATACGATAAATTAACAACACTTCTTAAATCAAACAAGACTTTTATTTATATCTTCAAAAAGTTCAAAATTCAGTAATTTTTTATCAATTTTCAATACATCATTATATTATGCTATTATACTAATTGCGTTGTCGTCGTTCACAATCTTGTTGAAACCTTAACGTAAATATATTATTCCAACGTACATAGATAAATTCATATAGGGATTTTTTTGCTTTGTTTATAATTTGTTTTGTATATATTGCTAAAGGGGGTTCGGATTAACAAGGTGTTCACTTCTGGTTGTGTTTAGAATATGTGCGTGCAATGGAAAGATATCGATAAAGATAACGATAACGATTAATGGTTATGATAATAACAATACATCTATCAGTGTTGGATAGTTTCGGCTTAACGATTGCATCGCTACAGAAATTTGTTCAAACGAATAATTGTGAAATGGATAAAGCACAGTATGAAACTAAGCAAATAAAAGAAAGAGTAAATTCATAATTTATAATTTACGAAATATAAATTAATATAGAGTTGACGAAAATGGAAAATATACAATAAAAAAAGGACAGGCATTAACGCACCCAACATAGGAAATAAACTGTAAAATCGTAATTATTATGGCACGTTTAATCTACAGAATAAAACTACAACTGTAAACGGGATTAACAACATGGTAATTAGAACTTGAAATACACTCTCGACCAACAAAGCAAAAGCATATAATGGGAATATGCACATATTCAAATGTTGGGTAATCGGACGCAAGTCAAAAAGTTCGTTTGAAGTTATCGATGGTGCGACTATTTCCAAGCTTAAGATCAACAAAATATGTTCATACAACTTTAGTTTTAACGAAATCTGAACATAAATAAATAATAAATTACATTTGTGTATGTTTTACAGGACACTGCTTTTGGCAAAATGACTGAATAAAGGTTTAATACATGATTAATTTACATAACGGAAATCTCGATTATTGATCTTTTATGTTTCTCATTATCATGTGATCAAAAATCAAATAGTTCGTTGAAATTGTGCATTATAATACTTTTTAAATTGGATTGATATAAAACATAAAAAAAAGGAAAGTAAATATGCCAATTTGGAATATCTGTAATATAAAAATTAAATTATATCTACACAAAATGTGATTTGTTTAAAATGCTGATAATACTACAGTAAATTTCTATAATGAGACCATCGCCTTGAAAAATAATTGATTGAAAAATATAAATCAATCTCAACATGGTTGAAAAGGTAGAGCAGCAGAATGTGAGTGATGGATATAGAGAGAAATCAGTGTATGGGAAATATAGGGCGAGAGGTTGGAAACTAACCATTTACTGGTATTTAATAAAAGAAATGGCTTGCAGTTTCATTGTTATTTATAAAAAAAAAAAAAAAAAAAGAGAACATAAAAATAATTATATTCTGAATTTAAACCTATTTAAGAAGCTTTAATAAATTTAATAAATTTAACTTGTAATATTTTAAGGCTTTTATAGCTGTTGTTGCATTTATATGGTTTGTTTGGTTCTTTTACAAAAATTTTTGCTTATTTGCTCGACTTACGATAGTCAGCATCATTATTCTCCAAGTAGATTAAAGTTATCTGCTCCATATCGGGTAACTCCACTCTGTAGATAATCTCGCCTGCGCACATTTGCGTACGATTTGAATATGTTTTGGTTGGTTGGTAGTTTTTGATGTTCGGGGATAGTAGTTGATTAATTTAGTAGTTGTTGTTAGTCGCAGTGTATGAACGATCGCATGGTTGTAACAAATATATATATGTATTTTTTATATATACATATAAATATATATATTGATGTATTTATATAGTAATAACAGATTCAATTAGTTGAAAAGTTTGTTTGATTCATTTAAAAGATTTTGAAAACAAAAATGTTGTATATAACGAGAACGAAAATAATTATTTAAATTTTGTAGAACAAAACATGTAGCATTACGTATTAAAAACATTTTTGATATGTTCATTTTTGTTGTTGTGGAATTTGTTTGTTTGTATTTTTTATGTAATAATATGGTTTTGATAAGATATATACATATATCAAATATATATGCAAAATATCAAACGTACCGAATATAAAAATGGTTATATAAAAAGCACACACGAAATATTTAAACATAAATAGTTTCAGTTGAAATATAAATAGTAGCAGTAACAGCAGTAGTAGTATTCGTATCAGAAATAGTAAAAGTAGTGATAGAGGGTAGTTTAGTAAAAATAGGCCGTTGCCAGAGGGAAATTGATGAAGCATTTGTTAAATATATTTCGTTTTTTTGTAATTGTTGAACGTAAAATTCACACACAATTGTTAAGTAAAAAGAAATCATTAATTAAAGAAAAGAAGAAAAAGATAAACAATATTAATCATTTGTATACATTTTGATTAAACTGCAAAATTTAAATGATATTTAAGAGAATCTGTAGCATGTGTGTGTGTGAATGTTTTCGTTTTTCGATAATGTGTGTTCGGAGTACGTAGGAAGTACGTGAGAATCAAATATATATATAATTATTTAAGCAACCAATTACCAACTTCAGTTTTTTAATTAAAGATGACTGGATATTATAGTACAAATACCAGTTTGTGAACGAATTGGTGATCGGACCACAACTTCATTTAAATCTAGCTACTAGACATGTTTAAATAAATTTAAAAATAAATACAGAGAAATATGAAGGTATAAATTCTTCGGAATACAGAGGAAAGGCCTTCATTATTGTTTCTTTAGCGTACAAATTTGACAAAATTCCACTCTCGTATATAGTGAAAATTATATATTTTCCACGAGTATAGTAAGTATCAAACACATACTTACAAATGTATATGTGTATATAGAAATATTATTTATAAGACGTCAGTGTTTTCTGTCAGTTTCATAAACTACAAAGTTGAATAACTGAATTGATACGCATAGCTAATTGTCATAAAAATTAATTTTGAAAGCGAATGAACAGATAAGTTAAATCCACAACTTATATACGATTTTATATCGTGTTCAATGTTTTGGCATAAAAACGAAATAATTTTTAACAAGTTAATGGTAGAACGAGTACTTTATGTATGTATATAAATCGGCGGGAGCTCAAGAGAATGTAGAAGTGTATAAATGTAAGTACTTAAAAGGTATAACTAACAAATTTTGCACCCGAATGTTATTTTATTCAAAAATATTCATATTTGAATATGTATATTGTCCCTTTTTTGCTTAATTGATGTGATAAACTAGGTTTAGAACCAGACATTAATTGATTTGAGTCGTTAGCCGAAATAGGCCCTGTGGATAATATATCTTAAATGATTATCACGTTTTATCAAAGTTTACACAATTTAAAGTTTAAAAAGTGTTGTTGTAACTATTTGAATAGATGGGCAAAAGTTTTTGAATTCTATTTAATTATTTTATGATCCCCAATTAAAATATACATATTATTTGTTAATGTATGTACATATTTATAAGGGGAAGTTTATAGAACACATTATGTATATGTATATTGGTTATTGTATAGCATATTTAATTGTAGTTAACAAAAAAAAAAAAAAAAAAGAATATTAAGACACTCGCTTAAATTATAGTTCACTTTTCAGACTTTTTAAACTCATTTACTCACTATACACATTATGGAGAAGTTA
The DNA here is from genome assembly GCA_037075185.1 of Drosophila pseudotalamancana. Taxonomy (NCBI): domain Eukaryota; kingdom Metazoa; phylum Arthropoda; class Insecta; order Diptera; family Drosophilidae; genus Drosophila; species Drosophila pseudotalamancana. The sequence continues at coordinate 54,594 of JBAMCK010000931.1, read as the reverse complement.
ATGTCGTACACACATACATATGTATAATGCATAAAGAACAAAAAATGGATATTTTTTTTTTTGGAGTTGTTATACAATTCTCAATAATATCAAATATTTAAACATATTAATTCGAACTATAACGAATAGTATGAAAGAATCAAGGTAGTTACACATAAGAAATTCGATTTTATTAACAAGAAATGACTAGAACACGTTAGGATATACGTCTTTATATGTAGAATGAAACGTAGATACGTATAATTTGTCTTTATATGAATACACAATATCTGTAAAATTTTATATATGCACACCAAAAGAAAAAAACAGGTATACATAATAAAAAAAAATGTATGATAACAATTAAATACCATTTACATTTGCAAGTGACGCATGTTTATGTATGTTTGGGTATTATATTTTATGTCATTATCATATCAATTATGTTTTTTTTTCAGTGCTACATTGTTGGTTTTAATCGATATATAATATGTAATCAAAAATCAAATCTCACAAGACATAAATCTTTAAAATTCAGGTAGCGGACAGACATAGAGAAAATGTACAAATCCCAAGAGATTACTTGATCATATTTATTAAATTAATAAACTAATTCCTTAGACCTGCGATAATTATTTTTAAGTTCGATTTTATAGATGTATTATATGTGATAATTTGACCATATATTTTTAATTTTAAATATATATGTCACAATTTGACTAATTAAAAATGTTCAAATAAGTTTACAAGTTTAAAGTGGTTTTGATATATATGTATGTTAATATGCATATGATTTATATGTATACAAGGGTACGAAGTACACTTAATTTATGTAAATGAAATCAAATATTAGGATGAGAACAAAACAGAAAACACAAATCATAAAGAATAATCTTATTTACTTAGTAACTTTAACTAATTCAATAATGTATGCCATGTATATATGTTTGTACGGATGTATGTTAAAATTCTGACTCACATATCGATTGAGATGAGTTAAAGATTAGATATTAAATATTAAAGATGCGTAAATGCATAAAGTATGAATAGGTTTGGAATGCAGTTGGGTAGATTAATGTTAATGTTAATGTTAATGTTTATGTAACTGTCTGTGTATGTATGAAACTTCTTTACCAGTTCACATATAACAGACGAATAAATGTACGATTTTAGCGTAACGTCAAATAAGAGTGTAAGTGTATACAACTATATTATATATACGTATTTTAGTGTTATGGTGTGTATGTGTTAAGGTGTGTGAGCATGTGTAAGTATTTCTTTCTAGATAAGTATCAAATTTATAGTCAAGTACATACCTCCTTCAGCGTTGGCATCGTCTTGTGTGTAGCAAAGCATAAAAGCTGGAAAATGAAGAGAAAACAAAAAGAGAATCGAAAAAGATATACGATTTGGTCAGTTTAAACCAGAATAGCAATAAAAATATAGACAAATATGCAAGAGTAGTAGTAGTAAATAGTTTCATAGTATGTGTATGTAATTATGAATGATGAAGAACAGGATGATTATTTTTGTTTTAAAATTGCACGCACTGTGCGTGTGAGGAAGCAAACAGCGAGAGAGACAGAGAGGGAGAGAGAGAGGGGTATAGAATTGAATTGATATTGATTTTATTTCCTGTTTTCACTTTTTTGTGGAGCAATAGTTACGCCTATAGAAAATACAGGTATAAGCGTTGGGTAGCTTTTTCAGAACACGCAGAACAATATAGATTTGTAAATAGTGCAGCACATACGTGTATATGAGAGTAGTTAAGTTATTTATGATGTACTGTGAATGTAATAAGCATAGATATGAATTGTTGTGGCTGTCCTTGTTTGTAGCGAACGCTGAAGCACGTGGATGTAATTATGTATGTAGTAACATACTTAAATTTTAAAATACATTCATACAAGCTCTTAACAGTATATATATATGCGCGCATTAGTAGTAGGTCTTAAATAACATTAACATTATATGCTGTTTTCGAAAAAAGTGTTTTGCTGTGTGTAAGTGTCTGTGTGTATAGGAGACCCACTGCCAAAGGCACATTTCTTTAGAAAAATACCAGTCAGTACATAAACCATGTGCAAACTTTACAAAACCATATATGTTTTTATATGTTGTACATATGTATACATATATATATGTATATACCATCACATAACAACTGTATACCTACAAGACCTACACATAAATGTCACAAATAACAATATATACAGGTGTGGATGTGTGTGTGTTTGTATAGAACACACACACATACACACACACTTACGCTGGGGTTCATTCGCTTGATTATTATTCACATTGTTAACATCGAATTCACTGTTGCTGTTTACAAATCCGTTCGCTATAGATATTAAAAGAAATTCACAAATTTGACACGCACGCACACGCAAGAGAGGAAATCACAACACACATTGTTTATTATTGTCCATATCCAGGGGCACAGTGATCGTTTTGTTTGTTGTGTGTAAATGAATCGTTTTGAGGATACACCATCCCAAGAGTGTGGAACAACACAATCAAATATGAAAATAAACAAAATAAAAGGTAATATGCATGAAATAATTGAAAATCAACAATACAAGCACATAAAATGATCTTTTATAAAAGCAATAGTTATTTATGAGTACAGAGCATGTAAATATATTCGTCTTCAAGCCGAATGTTATTTTTAAGTTTTGAAATAAATTTAAATATGTATTCAATTTAAAAATAATAAATGTTTGATGGATGTATGCGGCTTGATACTACAATGAGCGGACTGTGTTTTTTGTTGTTGTGTGAGTGTACACGCAAGTCGTAGTAATTATAAAATTCAATACCATTTATAAAACATAACCAAAAACAAATATGATACATACATAGATACATATATTCACAGAAAAATAAGACGTTGCTGCTTGAAAACTAAATTTTAATCTTTGATCAAAATTAACAACACATTTGAATTGATATAACATTACACTTGAAAAACAAATTTTTTCATCTATTTGTGAGATGCCGAAAGGTGGCACACACAACCGCACACTCACACACGAATACAACAGGTGTAGACATTTATTGTAATAACAGTTAGACAACGCGGATACATACACACATATATGCCACATGAAAAGCATTCATAAGAGTGTGATAGAAACATAGATAGAGAGAGAGAAAGATAGAGAAGTTAAATAGGGAAGTGAGAGAGCCTTTAACACATTAATGACTAAAGAAATTGTTGCTCTGTTGCTCAAGATTGTGAAACAGTTTTTTGTCGATGTCATTATTGTTTAGAATTTAATAAATATTGTTGTTATTGTTAGTAATGCTGCTTCCACCCGTTTCTTCATTATCGACATATTTGGTTGAACGCCTCGCCCTGGAGCTGAGTTACTTACGCTCTTGGTCGCTACCATCTTCGTTCTTCTCGTCACGACTCTTCATGAATGGAAATTTGCGTGAGAATGTAAAATTCTTCTTTTTGCGGTCTAGAGTTGATTGCTGCAATGCCGGAACGAAAGAGTGAAAAAGACGATGTAAGTCATCAAATTTAACATTACAATTGCGCTTTGCAAATGGAAACAGTTTAAATATATTTTCTTTCATTTTACCTTATCAAGATTATTGTTAGCTGCCGCATGTCCCTGGAACTTGACGCTGCGATCACGTGCACGCATTTTACGCTCCCATCGCCGCTTTGATGGCACAATTCCAATTTGTTCGTCCTCATTGTCGCCGAACACACGTCGTGCCTGCCACCATTCATCGTCAGAGGCATTGGTTACGTGCAGAATGTCGCCATGCTTAAACGGCAGGCCACGGGATGGAAGGCCATCATCACGATTTGGATCATAGTCGAATAAGGCGCGCACATATAGCGATCGCTTCTGTGTAGTACGCAGAAGGGTGCCAGACCCACCTACGCTAAGCGCCGCCTGTTGTTTCAGCTCCTGAATGCGTGCCTCAAAGCAGTTGTAATCCTCCGGTCGATATTGTGCAACCAAAGTGACAACACCGCCAGATTTCTGTAAAACACACATATTATTATATTTATATATGTATATATAAGGTGATGCTACTTACTTTTAATGCCTGTGCTGCCTCTTCGTGCGTTGCATGCGTCAAGTTAACGTTGTTAACGCTAAGCAGCTGATCTCCGCGCTTTAATTCCGAGCCCAGATCTGCTGGCCCACCGGCTAATATGAATGATACATAAATACCCTGTCCATCCTCTCCGCCAACTATGTTGAAACCCAGACCTTGTGGTCCCTTTTGTATAGTAATGGTTCGTGGTTCTCTGTTAAAATTTCGAAACAAAACGTAACCGATTAGTTATTTAAATCAACAGCCTGAATATAAATATAAGTTTTGCCCTTATTAAGCTTGGACACAACTCACCTAGTTATGTCCTCTGTGCTGACAGCGCGCGGTGTGCCCGGTGGCACCGCCGCCAGAACATTCGTCGATGCATATCTTGAGCCGGGCTCTATATTATTTATTATGCAAATTTATTGTCATATAATGGTTTTCCAAAATGTGTATTGTTTTAAAATAAAGATTTTTATTTTGTATTAAATATAACAAACACAATGCGTGTAACGGTAAGGTTTTCACACATACACACAAAGTAATGCACACACGTGCATATATAGACATGAAATAGAGAGGGGTAAGGGTAATTAGTGGAGGTCACAAGTTCACATATTTGTTTTAAGTAAGCCACATGAAAAGAGAATCAAATCGAATCTCTCACGAGTGGTGTGTGAAAAAGAAAGTAGAAAGAATAAGCATTAAAAGAATTGAGTTGAAATCCCAGAAACCAACAACAGAGAGAAAACGAAAAGGCCAATATAACTTTAGAAAATCAAAGCAATTCATCAACATTTATTGCTGATCATAAAAATGAAAGCCAACATAGAGAATTCCATTGATATTGAATGTGGAAAAAAATTGAAATTATTATTTTTGTTAATATTTTATATCTGCCTATAAATGTGATGTGCCTTTCAAGATTTGATCAAGGTATCGATCATTCATACAGATAAGCTTAAAATAATGTAAGTAAGAAAGTCTTTAGGAAAATCTTCTAACAAATTTAATACAAAACAATTTCGAAAATAAAGACTATTATAATTGTAATACAAACAGATAAAATCGGATGAACATAAACAATATAACGTGATTTTAAAAACGTATCTAACAGATAATTGATCAATAGACCAGAAAAAATAACCCAAAAAAATAGTGTATAGTGTATGTTTGCTCTCCAGCCTTAATGTATATATTGTATATGTACGCATATACTCATATTTAGACATATATATTAAAAAAAAAAAAAAAACAACTGATAAACTAATAATAAGCACATAAGGCAGGCTTAAAGGATCAACTATACTATAAAACTATGCATGCATATAAGAAGAATGACATGTTGAGGATACATTTGCAGTAATTCGTCAAATGTATTAATTTGTATTGAATGAACAACACTGTTAAGCAGTGTTCCAGAATGTTAACGAACAACAATGAAACACGAGCAGCTTAGCAAGCACTCAAGCAATACCCGTGTACGCTTAAAAAAATTTTAAATATCTGTAGGGTGGTTCGAGCATGGAATTGAACCAGGATTAACATTGACAGATAGATATATAAGAAATATATATCCATACTTAAGGAGTGTTAGTTATAGAACGTAAAATATTGCAACAATAGCCTAGCACTTAGTAGAGAGCCTAGTCTAAATTCAAGAAATGCCTCACGATTCGCAATTTGATGTACATATGTGTATAAGGTTTTAGCCAACCTAAGTTATATAAACAGATATGCACATGCGTATGGTACATACAAATATTTGTATATATAAAACAATAATGTTTTTGTGTTTATATCTTGTATGCTCTTTTTTAAATATAGAGATGTTAATATCGAGTTGTGATTAGTTGAAGTTGAAATATGATTTGCTTACGCCTTGGCAAGGGTGATTGGGAACGGCTATGCTCTGTGCCACTAGCAGCAGCCACTGGCATTGCAAGCTTAGCATTAAAAGCTGAAGCTGAGGCGGAGGCGGGTGCTTGTGGTGGTTGTGTTGTAGCAGCTGTAGCTGTGGTTGCAACGTTAGCTACTAAGTTGCTGTTGCTCTTGTAGTTGTTGATTTTGCTGTTGCTGCTGTTGTTGTTGCTGCTGCTGCTGGTGTTGCTGCTATTAATATTATTATTGTTGTTGTTGTTGTTTAGATTGTTGCTGCTGCTGCTGTTGCTGACTGTGGCAATATTATGTTGCACTGTATGGCTGTTTATTGAGCCTAAAATGTTGGTGGTGTAATTAGTGGTAGATGTGGAGGTGATGATGTTGTTGCTATTGGAAGTGGTTGTGGTAATAGTGGAGTTTTTGATGACTGAATCTGTGACTGAATCAACAACTGACTGCCCAACATTGTTAAGCGCACCTGCAGATTCCGAATTCACAAGTTGCTGCTGTTGACGAGTGGTTGCCAATTGTGTTTGCGACTGGGAGTGCGCCTGCACCTGCTGTCCTAGCTGTCCTCCTAAGCTCCCGCCCGTTTGCGAAGTACTGCTGGTTAAATGCTGCGTTTTTCCCACAATGAGAGTTGCCTTATCGATGATCGACTTGAGTGTTCCTACAGCCAACTCATGCGTGACATTCTCCAAATTCTTTTCACTCTGTTAAAGGAAAGAACATTTTTGTTTATATTAAACTCGGATTTAACAAAATTGATATGCTTACGCCATTGGTGCGAACCGCTATCAGCTTGTCGCCAATGGATAGACGTCCGTCAACTTGGGCCGCGCCGCCATCCATAAGCTTTGTCACGTATATTCCATTGTCGCCCGGTATATGCTGATTGCCAATGCCACCGGCAATTGAGAAGCCAAGACCTTTGCCGCCCTTTACTAATTCAATTTCGATCACCTTTGATCCAGCCGATGTTGTTCCCGATACCGCCGTTGCGCTAACGCTGTCATGGACATCAGTAGTGGGTGTGGGAGCTGTTGCACTTGGAACACGTTTCCGTTTAACATACAGCCTAACATTATTGCCAGCCTTCTTAAGAGCATCCACAGCAGACGCATGGGGTACATCCACCACAGAGACGTCATTGACTGAGACTATAATGTCATTTATGCTCAGACGTCCATCGCCGGCTGCAGCACCGGCCGGTATCAATTTCGTTATATATATCGATGTGTCGGTGCCAATATGCGGATTATCAGTGCCGCCAGCAATCGAGAAGCCCAATCCCGAATTACCACGCTCCAGCTGTATGTCCTCATAATACCAGCTGTCATCGCCGTTCACCTGTGGATAAATGAGAGAATTTCATATTTTAAAAACGATTCCAATTTTAAAATTATTTCATACAATTTGTTATGATTCGTATATTCATTTATTTGCTTTAAAGAACAATGAAAGGACGCACATTTAATTTAATATGGACCGATGATAAGCGATCATGAATTTGTTGCCATATAATTTATTTCTTTTGTATGTTAACATGCACCACTTATGTAAATATATATTTAAGGACGGATACAAGTACAACTGCCAAATGCCACTTTGATTTATATTTTACTATTTTAATGACAAACACTGAGTTGGATTTTGAGCGCTTCTTACCTTCGTCGAGGAAGCCCTGTGTAGCTGAAAATTATTTGACCGAGAAAAACTTAAAATTGTGAGACAAATGGTTTGGATTTCAATTTTGTAGTTTTAAATTAATATCAAAATCGATTTTTGTTAAAAATAAAGTCAAGTGCCCATTTTTATATGTCGAAAAAAAAAATAATATTTATATGTTTAGAAATAAAATCATTAAATTTTACTGAAAATACTCAATTATCTTTTTTATAATTGAATAAAGTAGAATACGAAGCTTTTCCTTACGTGCAATATTTAAATGGCATTGGAAGCATTAAAATTCAAATAGCGAAACCGTAAATTCATCCACACATTCCAATCTATATGTATGAACGTATGTACTATATGTAAGCAAAAGCCCCACCCAAAGTGAATCTATAGAAACGACTAAACTTAATACAGCCAAAATGCGCATTTGAAGCTACATCAATGGAATATCAAGTTACATAAATAAGTTACAAATATGTACCAATATCACTATTTCGAGAAGCATGACAATACACACAAACACACATAGACGCACGTCCGTAAACAAGTTCAATTGATTAGCAAAGGGGTGAAGATGAGTTTATTAGCTTTCAGCACTTACAATTGAAATTATATCTTTCAACAAATTGCAATTAAAACGTTCTTTTGCGTTGCTAAGTAATTTGAGCTGCTTGCACGTGAATATTTTGGCTTGCGTAACGTTTGTTAATCTTTGACATAAGTGTGGTCAGCAGGTCAACTGTCTGGCTGCTTTTTGCTGCATCATATGCAGCTCAATTTCAAATTGGATCAAATTGTCGTTGGCTAACCCGTATTTATCTTTTGGCAATTTCGCAAACAAAATCTCCTATTTTATTTATAAAGGCAGTTGATATCCAAACTTTTCAAGCTGCCAGTTAAACATAATGTTGAATATTTGGCATATGCATTATTTTTTCAATCAATAACGTATTCCTACAACCTAAGCGTAAATAAAAACAACAAATAAGATTCATACGAGTATATGAATTTGTTTAAATAAAATAGGTTCACATTTTAAAGGTAACATCTAGCAATTAGTCAGACTGGCTAGTTTTATACGAACAATTACTTTTTGCTGGAGGTCGCTACAGTTGTTAATACTACAACGGCCTTTTTTCCAATACGAAAACAATAATAACAACCGCAAAGGTATTTATCAATTGTGTGGTTTTGTGTTTAAGTGTAAGTCCATTTACTTATGTATATATATATATAGAAATACATATTATCGGCAACATAGTCTTCATATTAGCTACCAACTTATCTTATCAGTTAGAGTCATATGGTTTATAATTATGCTTTGGGTTTGGTTACCACAGTCAAACACGCACACATATAAGTTTCAGTTCCACAATGTGGCAATTACCATTTCTTTATTTAATAGAAGATATATAGCAGCACCTGCTAGAGCAGCATGGGTAAATAAATACATAATAAACAAATAGTTACACTTTGAATCTGCATTTGGTGTGCTCTTAGATTTCAAATTAGTTACAACTGCTCCAAATATGGCTCGGTAGGTTTCCACCAAATGTGGATGAGTACAAAATGTTTGGGTGTGGATTTTACTTCCTATGCTCTACTTCGCTCTCTTTTTGCGCGCCTCTGCGCTCTCACTCTTTGTCTGATTGGAACATGTAACGGTTTGACGCAGAGCCAACTGTAAGCGCGCACAGACGTAAATTATTACATACATATATATAAACAATGGCAACAATTTCGATTATATTTACACATAGAAATCGAAATAAGTCGTCATCTGCACAATGCATACCAATCCGTACACATATGTAAACAATAGCAACAATTTCGATTTTATTTGCAAATAGAAATCGACATCTGCCCAATGCACACCAACCCGAGCCAAAAGTGGAATAAAGGTTCCCCAAATGTAGTTCAATATCAACTTTATTGTCCTCCCACCTGGCAGCCGAAAACGATTATGTTGCCTTCAAGTTTTCTAAAAGTTAGAAGACGTGCCTCGACTAAACAATTTTCAGTTCTTATTTTGCTATGCAAATATGAATTTTTTTTTTGGAAATTCTTTCTAATCAAGTTTGTAGCTAACTTCGTATTTAACAGATAAAATATAATGGTTTGAATATTTAACAAAAATACATTCAGTTCTTTAAATCATATTTCCAAACGTTTATTAAATCGAACACATACTGTAGTTTAATACATACATACATACATATGTATATGTATTCAAACAATTAGCTTTTATATTTGTTGTCGTATTTGGGTGGTGAGCACCACAGCGGATAAATGTAAAGGCGAGCGAGTTCTATTTTGAGCAAATTGTGCGATCTAGCGAGAAAACGAAAAGAAAAGAACGCGAGTGCAAGCGACTTGTAGATAAGTGAAGAGTGAGGAGTGAAGGAACGTCAACATGCATATGTGCATACAGATAAATGCAGTAAGTAGGTAAGATTATGCGTGACGGCATTCAAGGGATATATATGTATGTACATAAGTAATGAAAGAGCGAAATAAAGATGCAGCTATCAATTTTGCGAATGCTAGAATGCACGCCCATTTGCTTGCCTTTACTGCTTATGCACACACACATCGAAAACTATATACGAATACATGTCAGCTTGTGTGACTGTGAGAAATTCAGTTGCGCATGCGTGAAAGACACTTGTTTATTCTTTGAAATTTGACATACAAATGATGACAGAGACGAACTGAGTTAGAAAATTTTCTTTCTGCCTCTTATTGTAGTTGCTGCCGTTGTTATAATTTTTATGCTGGCCTCTGTCAAAATTTAAAAATAAACCATGGAATCATCGTTGAGTATGTATAGAAAAAGATCCGAAATCTTTGTTAGCTCCCGTTCTCGCAGAACTAATTTTGCATATATAACTTGGGAGGAGGACGATGAGGGGCAACTCAATATCGATATCTTATTTGATCTTTGTCGCAGCGTGAGTATCGGGAGACCAAGACGGTTGACAATTTTGCCGCCCTCTTATTCGTGGTATTTCAATTCATTGTTAAGTAAACATGAATTTTTAAAATTTTTTGTAAGTATTCGTCTTAAAATTCAGCGCCTCTTCCACGCTACGTTATGCTTCGTCCTATTACTTTGGTACTTAATTATTTCTAATCTAGGATAAGAGCATTTTTATATTACCGAATCCAAACTGAAGAGTGTTGAGACTTTCTTAATAAAGCCACCGCCGCCGCTGCTTCCATCCTGACGCTTCTTTTTGCGTGTGGTCATACTATTATTACAACGAGCTCGTTCTCTAACTCTCACTCACAGCAATGAACGTTGCACGTAACGTAACACAATCACAAATGCCGGCTGAGTGACGTCGGAGTCGCGTAAACGTTTACGTTAATTGTTACGTTGCAACGTTTCGTTAGCTACGTGCTAAGCAAACAAAATGTTATAAATTTCCCTTAAGCTTTGCGTTTAATATGAAATATAAGCAACACGCGTACACACGCCCACAGATACATACACATATGTAAATTACTCTCACTGCGTGAGTCACAATACGCGCTGACACTAACAAGTGTCCACACGAAAAGCAAAAAATTATTTCTTTGAAAAATAAGTAAATAAAAACAACTAATAAATATGTAAGCACAACACAGACAAGCGGCGCGTTGCCAACGTGAGCGAGTTCGAACTACAACTATCGCTAAAAACTTGCTGGGCACTGTTCTACTGTTTCGATTTCTGAGCGTGAGAGAATCTTCTAATCGCACACAAATATAAATTCACGTATAACTTATGTTTTCCGCATTACATACATACATATTTATTTATTCTTTTCCACAGCAAAAAAAAAAAAAAAAAAAACAAACAGAAACGCTCTCGCTCTCTATCTGTGTCAACCGACGACTATTTTGGTATTTTTGTACGCTATGTCTTGCATATACGTATGGGTATGTGTGTGTACGCGATTCTGACAATTGTAAAAAAATAGCGAAAGCTAAAATCAGTACTTTAAAACAGAAATTTACTTTTATTGTAGGTTATTATTCATTGATTACACTTTCTTTTGGTTCATTTACACGTATGTATGCATTAATAAGCATTGGTACTCTCTGCAATTTTGCAATAGCTCTAGTATTTATCATGTCAACTTCAAGCACTTTTCTAAATGAAACACGCACATTTCTACTTCTCTTTCGCTTTGATTTTGGAAATAGGCTCGGTAGAGAAAATTGCACAGACCGTTTATATATTTTGTTGACGCGTTTACGCCGCAGTTATGCGATGCCTGTTTCTTGTCCTGTGCTGTGTTGTTGGCATTTTTCTAGCGACCTAGCTACTGACTAGAGCTGCACGACCGTTCGATTGTTTCCGAGCCAACACAACCGGCCACCTCTAGCATAAAACCAAACTATCGTAGTGATGTTTTGGTATGCGTAACCGGTTATATTAATGATGGTACATCAACAGTATTGGCTGGTATCACCATATTGTAGATTTTAGTAGTTGGAAATTTGGACACTTTTATCGGAGCGACTTTGCTAGTGCACGTTTATTACGAATTATGATTACATACGATCGCACATTGACACGCAAAACTTGTAAGCAGAGACGTATTTACTTTTTACATTTTTATCGGGGAAGTGACACTTGCGCTTGGTTCGCTTAACACGGGACTAGAGATCAATAGCTTTAAGCCCACCTATCGATACTATCGATCATGGCCGCTAGTGTTGGTTAATATTTGTCGAGCAAAGATCAGAGTTGTATGTAAGCTGGGCGCGCAACTCTATAAACTTAAATGAATACTGTATAACAAAAATAATGGGAAAATATCTAATAAATACTACAAATATTGGTCAACAATTTAACTACATTTATTTTACATATCAAGTTTAGTGCGTTTAAAAAATAAATTAGAGTGACAAAACAAACATCATAAACACAAAATTACTTTTAGGTAATTGGGAATACTCATATCATAAAAGATCATCATGCTTCACTAGCATTTAAATCAAACGGTAAACAGAAGCCTCTAACATAGTAAATATAAAATAAAAATATATACATATAAACCAGTTGTGGTAGTAACAATAATCATACAAACCATAAAATTGCAAATTAAACAATCAGAATAAAAAATTGATTCATTGTAGTTTTTAATGTCTTATAAAATACACAAGTACATATCTTATAATACTTAAATATAATAGCATAGACATGCCCAAGTTAAAAATGATGACAATATTAAATGTGAACATGGAAAACAACACCAATTGAATTAACGTAAAAAATATAACCATATCATTCATACTTTTGTTTTAGAAATTTAGTTAATGACACATTTTGTTCGAAAAAAGGTAAATGATGAGAAGTATAGGAGAAAAGTGGCGAATACAGTAACAATTATTAATACTGGCAATAAAACACTGGTCAGGGTTCAAATACAATTAAGAGTGCCTCACAAAAAATAATGTGTAAACAACAGCATTTTGACCGGAAATGGAAATAAGCGGCATTGGTAACCATTTCCTTTTAAATGAAGCGCCAAATGAAGCTAAATTAACTATAGCCAAACAATTTGATGCGATGACGGTTTTCCGGTCTTTAAGACTCGGATAGCATTATATATAAAACTGATTTTCAGGTTGGTCAACCATATTGGAATGTTGGGTATATTGAGCCATTGCTCTGTTGCTTGCAGTTGCGGTTCTGTCTGTGGCTAAACATAGGAGCATTTGTTACGCCTTTATATAGTTTAGTCATAATTATCCTTGTTTCGAGTATTAGAGTATGACATGATTTAGCTTTAGCTATGGCAGTGAGCAAATGTTATTCATTCAATTGCAGCCACTTACTATCTGAGTCCCGCTTGTAGCTGTCCTGGACTGTGATTGTGATAGGTGCTGCTGTTGATGTGGTTGCAACTGTTGCTGGTGTTGCTGCTGGTGCTGTTGGGGTGAGCGCGAGTTGCGTACTTGTTGAATGGCAGCATCATCAGCCATGGCATCTTTGGGATTCTCACTATCGGACTCAATGCGCATTCGCTGGTTCTGAGAAAAACACATATAAACAAGAGAATTTATTATAGCTTGCTGCAATTAGACTCGGATTACAAGGCACTTAAAATTTACAAAGCAAGTAAAAATATTACAATCGACTTAAACTGTGACTGTGCATGACTCTTTTTTTTTGATAAAAGTAGATTGAGGAAGTTTAGTAGATTGAAGATGTTTAATAGGAGATATTTAACCACAAAAATAAATAATGATTATTTTGCTTGTAGTGTTCCTATTAGATAAATGTTTTTTTTTGCCCTCCGTCTGTTCGTACAGGCAGATAAATTGTTAAGATTTTATACATCCGTCTCGTGAAAAATCGGGAAAAACTGCATATTCAGCGACTTAAAGTATTGGTTTCAAGGAAGCTGAAGATATGATATGATATGAGCTAACGAAGTCCGTTGAGTCCGACTTCAAGGTTTATACTTGTGTTTCCATTACATTTTAAAATGTATAACTATAACTTATTTTAAATTGATCATTTACTAATTTAGTTACAATTGGACATACATGCTTGTACTTATTGTTAACCCATTTACAGTTAAATATGACTCTGCAAACGAAGTGATATTCAGCATTCTCCACCTCCTATTTGATTGATCTATTTATCATTAATTCTCGAAAAGACTTAAAAACAATGTTAACCATCTTATTTTATATATGTATATATGTATATAGGTAAAATATAACTGTTACTAGGTTCCTTACGTTGGAACAACAGCAAACATAACGGCCGCTAACGTTGCCATCGCCGTCGCCGTTGCCGTCGCCGTCGACATCTTGTTGTGCCGTGCTTTTCTTTTCATGTGCACGGGATCTCTGTTGCTGTTGTTGTTGTTGTAGCTGTGACGGCGGGGGCGGTGCAGTTAACTGACGTCGTCGTCGACGCATGCGCACCGGCGACCTCGCTCCGACATAATTGGAGAAACGTCGTCGCGAATGTCGCACTATCGATACCCAGTCGATCATATTATAGAAAGTATTTTATTTTGATTGGGGTGTGTTGATTTCCCGCAGGGTTGCATTTACAATTTAACTAACACACGAGCATACGGAATAGATAATTATGGAACAAAGTTCTGTGTGTTACATTTATTTCTTCTTCTTCATTAATTATCTCCCTCCGAGAACGATCCAACTGCTTGCCAACTGCTTGCCAACTTATTCAATAGGATTTTGTATCTCTGCCACTTTCCGTCTCAATGTGTGTAGAGGTTATTACGATCCCAAACTCGAAAAACAATGTTGAATCCTATTGTCCAATTTTTATTGGACGAAGAAAACCTAATCCCCGGCGGCACTATAGCACTCCAGAGCAACACTACCACGAACTAAATGTTAGTTTGCTATTTAGAGGAGATACCTTTCCGCAATTTTTGTGTATATCAAACATGCAATTCATGAGGTATGTATATCACCTCTACCTCTGCCTACTACATAAAATCAAGCTCCTTTTACATAATTCTCAAATTCTACCACGCCGTCAGATGCGGTAGCGCGGACTTTAGAATCGTGGATAACTCCATCCTATACACGATTTACTCTGCAGACATACCAACTCGAACCGTGATTGCTGCGATGGAACGTTTCTGTGAATACGGAAATATTTTTGCACATGACCTTCGCTACTCGAAGGCTTAACTTTCCCCAGTCAGTCTACATGGTTTATTCCTCCCAAAGGATGAGGTTTTTGGGTCTTAACCTAGACAGCGAATCTGAAGGAGAAGAGACCGCAACCTATCGTAAAATGTTATAAATTGGGCAATACAAAGATCAAAGCAAAAAAAAAAAAATTGAAGTGCTGCTCCACATAGCTTTACTCAAGCCCATTAAGGCATTCGTCACTGCTCCAAGCTGGAAACGTACAGCAACCAGCTCGCTGTAAACCCTCTTGACAACAGTCAACACTAATACACCAGAAATGGAATGGTGAACTGATCCTAGTTGGCCTAGGGAAATGGCAAATCGGGAAATACTGTATGTCTCTTCAATTATTTAAATCATTGGTACTTTGATTCTAATAAAGCTAGAAGCTTTAATATAAGTAGGCGTATCCTATGAGGATTGATGGTTTTATATCTATATCTTTCCTAATTTTAAAGCTAGACACCTCCTCGAAAGATCGCCCAAAAAATATGTATCTTCGCCCAAAAAGACGTGGTAAATCGGGGTAAATATATCTAATTTTGTATAATTGCTAATATTTTCGCAGATTACAAAGCTACAGATTTTCGATTTTAATAAACTCAGTTTTGAAGATATAACTTTAAAAGATATACACATTGTAGTGTAATAAACATATCCAAAATGCATTAAGACTGAATAATAAATAGAAAAGTTATAGCCTCGCGGATTTTGAGATTAAAGCGGCTTGGCAGCGTAATTTTCGTCGTTAACGGCGTACCTTAGTTTAACGCTGAGTTAAATTTTGACATACATGTCAATTCGATTTGATTTCTTTTTTTATTTATTTATTTTTTTATTAATTTCCAAATAATAATAGCCTAATCTAATCTTTGAAACTGTCAAACGTATACAAATGTATCAATATTTGCACGAATCATCCTTGAATAATTTTGGACCCATTGCCTTATTTAAGGTGCATCGATTCTAACTAATTGAAATATGTACGTACGTACATATGCATACGGTATGAAAATTTCCGTTTCGTGGTACACAAATTAATATAAAGAAAGGGTTTACTCTAAAATAAAAATTAATAGTGCCACTCCGATTAATACGATTGCCTTATATACCTCATTTTATTACACTCAATTTCATATCCAATATCTTATTTTTTAATGTTTTTATTTGCACGATTCTTATCCCCATGTACAATGTTTTTGTGAATTTGTTTGTAACAGGCAGAAGGAGGCTTGACCTAACACAAGATCGACAAGCGCATGAGCGGCCGCCGATGCTGTTGCACTAAATGTAGCAAAAATGGTCGGGGATATAAATTTGTATACCCTCAACCTATTGAAGATGGGTAAATAGGGTATAATGCTTTTGCGAAAGTGTAGGTGACAGGCAGAAGGAGGCGTGGCAGACCCCATAAAGTATATATATCCCTGATCAGCATCAACAGCCGAGTCGATTTAGCCCTGTCTGTCTTTCCATCTGTCCGTTCGTCCGTTCATCTGTCCGTATGTGTGAACGCGTCGATCTCAGCAACTGCCAGAGACTTGAAATTTTGTATATACGTTTTCCAGTAGCCGCACATATCGATATTATTTTCGATAATCAATACCTCTTTCCGTTTGCCTGTTATAGTTAACATGTTTTACTATTTAATATATGTATTCTTCAGATTTCGTATACTTCCTCCCCTTTCTCTATTACTTTTTGTATACTTTTCGAATCACAGCTTTCTATATTTAAAACATTAAAATAAACTTTGTTCCCCAATAATTCTGAAACGGTATCCGAAATGTGTCTTCTTTTAGCTAAATGTTTGATGCCTCCAGATCTTTAAAATGGACAAGATATGCTCGAAAAACTAAAATGTGTTATCGATAACAAGCAAACGGAAAGAGTTATCGATAATCGAAAAACCTACATGTTAAATTCTTCCGGTTGCTGAGATCGACGGGTTCATACATACGGTAAGGTAAACAAACATGGCTCAATCCACTCAGCTGTTGATCCTGACGAAGAATATATATACTTTCACTTCACCTGTTGCATACATTTTCACAAAAAACATTTCACTTTGTTTTCCCCTTTTTTAATGGTTTTAGTCGTCTATTTACAAATAGAGACACCGAAATATGGTCAAGTCGTATACGTAATATGTAGTAAATACAATAAATACAAAAGCGACCATGAATATTTATATGATTATACATAAGCATTGTGTATATACTTTACAGGTAAGACCATGTTGCGTTGAGATCAGCACACAATTCAAACCCTTTAGAAACAATGGCAACACATTGGCAACATCCACATACATAAATGATGATACTTGCCAGTTTTTGGTATGGCACCTAGAGGCGTTGAAACGGGACAGCGATATGTAATTAGCACAAGGAAAAATTGTTGAGTGTGTTGTTTCTGTGTGTGTGCGTGTGTGTGTGCGTGTGTGTGTGTGCGTGTGTGTGTGTGCGTGTGTGTGTGCGTGTGTGTGTGCGTGTGTGTGCGTGTGGAAAATATTAAATAAACATCGTGCCAATTTTGTAAATCAATTTGTTTTTCGAATATAGTGGTAAATATGTTTGTATTTTATTTTTAGGGCATTTTAAAATGTCTGAAAAGTATTTAGCATTTTTGAACTAAATGTAGATATCGCGGTAAATGCATATCGTAAAAATAAATTGTGTAAATTTCAAAGATTTGCAATACACATACACACAAGAGACACGCGCGGAAAACTAGTTTAAAGCGGAATCTAACCAAGTTTGAAATGCCGGGCAACTTGTACAAGATGGCACTGAAAGCGTTGGCAAACAAAAAACAAAAAAAAAAAACAGAGGCGGGTGGTGGAGGATGCGGCGACAGAAACAGAAACTGAAACAGAAACGGGCACAGTTGACGGATACGCGAATGTTGTGCGACTCGACACGTAGACAGCACTGCTGTTACTGCCACGAGCGACGCACGAAGCGCCAACGCCAGCGCCAGCGCCAGCGCCAACGCCAATAGCAACAAAAACGCCAACACCCAAAGGCGTCGTTAGTGGCCTTAATGGGTCGAGGTAGAAAGGCCTGTATTGGGTGTTTCAGCCATGCGGCCCCTTTGTACTAGTTAATACACGTTAAGCATCGATGATATAGTATTTGTTGCACGAGCACATCCTGAGAAATCTCCCGCCATGTATGAAAATAGACAGCGACAGAGATATCAGTTATCAACGTGTTATCAATCGGGCCATAAGAAAATCAGAATAAGCGTCGCTCCATTTGCAGACACACAGACATCTGTTTGACTTACGTTGACTTTTACATTTACGTACTACGCATGTCAAAAAAAACAAATACGTACCTTAATATTTATATCGCCTTTTTGTAATAAATAAGGCCCTGCGTCGGCGCAGGACAAAAAGACAAGCAGACGTACCACTGCGAACCGACCCGGGGGACTAGCCCTGAGCACGGTGAATGGCCAAACGAGCCAAACCGTTACGCCTACTCACACAAACCCATCCATTTTTACAACATGTACTACTACGTTGGGCTAACACAAATCATGTTGCGAATGCAGAACAAAGTTAAAAGTGTTTGTAGGCGTGTGTGTGTGTGTGTGTGTGTGTGTGTATCCAACGGTTGCTTGGCTACCCCACTTACACGTAGAACAAATGTGTTCGCCACCAAAAAGTTTAGGCGGAAGGTTTCACCCGACTTCGTATTTCCAATGGTACTTCTCAAAGTTAAAGGGGTTTGCCACGCTAATGTCAGAGAATAGTAGTGTACATAGCATGAACTAAAGGGTATTGAAGTCGTGCAAAAGATCGCTGACAGGCGGAACAACTACGCACACAAACGCTTTCGTATACGTGTACATTGATTCACATGTGTGTTATTTTCTCTCTGCCTGCCAAATTTGTAAACATGTAAAAATTGAAGATTTTCGGTTCTCAGCTCGGGACTTCCGAATTCACACACACTTGCCTACAAATTAATTTGAATTTCAGAATGATTGTGAGTCCCTTATTAGAGAGCAGCCATCATTTGGAAGGTTAAAGGGGTAAATGCATTCTTATGTCCGTCTGTCCGAATGAACTCATTGAAATTTTGTATATATAACTTTTGGTACTACATGCAGACAAAGTGTAAAGATTTTATATATCCGCCTTCTAGGGTCGTGGAAAATCGGGAAATACTATAAATAAAAAAAACCCGCACGTGTGCGTAGTTGCTGGGCCCATCAACGATCGCCAACCTTTTAAAACCCTTTCAGCGTGGCAAACCCTTACAATTTTAAGAAGTACTCTTTACTCCAAGAAGGGAATAAACTTTATGGTAAATGTTTCAGAGAGCCAGAAACCATATTATGTTTCGACCCAAAAGAAAATGTGTTGTCAATTCCTTCGATTATACGTAAGCAAACGGGGCTCTCTGAGAAACCGTAAAGAAAAAGAAACCCGAGCAAATACGAAGACAGGTGGAACATGTCGCAAACATTTTTGTTGGAGAAAAATTATGTTCTAGCTGTCCAGTCGATGTGTTATATGGTTAGTGGTTGAGTGGTTAATGGCTATACGCAAACAAACACAAACACAAACAACTTAAGACTCGTGAGAGAAAAAGAGAGAAGAGAGAGAAGAAAAAGCTAAATGTAGTGATGAAATCAATCATTGTTTTGACACTTTCCTAGTTGAGCACTTCCTGAGCAAAAACTTTTTTTTTTTTCGCATGCACACTGCAAACGTTCTAAAAGTTCCAGTTCGGTAAACTATTACTTGTTACATTAATGGGGTCACACACATATATAAATATATGTATAACTGTGCTAATGTTGATTAACTGCTAATATTATATATAATAATAATAAGTAATATCATCAGCACCAGCTCAGATTATCCTCACAATCAATCAATCAGTCGTCCATGTGGACATTAATTACTTAAGAAGATTATATTGATTTCTTTAATAGTCTAAAGTAAGTGATACGAATCAATTGGCCCAAAAAGTTATTGATAATGTAAACATAATAATATTAAGAAACTTAAATTATAATATAAGATAGTGACTGACTGACTCATGTATATCTATAGTATATGATATTATTGGAGATAGTATTTAAAACTTCTACGCTCCTTCACACATAGAAATATGGCAGACATAATTTTAGCTCGTTTTATTTTCTACAAGTATATATGTATTTGTGCTTTAAGCAAGATATTTAAAAATGTAAATAAATGATACCGTTTTCTTTTTTTGCATAGATACCATAGACACAAAGATTTATTATACGCATAGATCCAAACACATGTGGACGAAATAATAGGTCTGAGCATAAAATTTGAATCATGACGGAATAAAAATATTATGACAGGTTCTGGTATTATAAAACAATTTTTTAAAATTTATGGTAGCACCATTTAAAAGAGAAATTGATGAATTATTGCGTAATTCATCTCTTAAATAAATGTTTCGCCTTTCTAAACATTTTTCAATTTAAAAATTGCCCTTGCCTTAATAATAGGTGTGTTTTAGTTAAGCCTATATAAAAGAAAATTTAAATTTTGTTTAGGTAGCAAAGCGTATATCTTTAAAATTAAAAAAAAAAATATCAATTAAATAAAATTGGTTGAATTGGCTGCAGTGTATAAGAAAGAAGTCAAATGCATTGCCAGACTATTGGAACGGTCGGAAAATATTGATACAATCGACCTAATAACAAAACTAAACAAAAATTAATAATACTTGTAGAGCACTTGGATTAGCTTTATTAATAACCGCTTCCTGTATAGTTCATATCATATGCAAAGGACAATAAGCTCTCTTTGTGGAAATTTTAACGGGACAACAGTCCTTAAAATTGCTCAAAAGTTTAAAGGGAACGGTTCCAAAAACATACTTTTGACGTTCTTTAATGGCCACAAAATCTTAAAGAAATTAAAAACCAGTCGGGGACACATTAAAAACAAAATTCAAAGGCAAAATTGGCAAATTACTCTCAATTATGTGAAAATAATTAAAGAATCGAAATATTCATCAAAAATCAACAAAATATAATTAACATATGCGATCACAATTTTAAAATGTTCGATTTTTTGAGTAATTTTCTTGAACACACCTATTATTCTTTCCAAGTAAAATTTGAGTATTTTGTGAATTATTCCAAAATGATTATTCCTTTACTTTTTTAAGTACTTTTTTTAAAGTGTTATAACTCTTAAATAGGCCTATTTTCGAATATAAGTAATTAATTAAATAATGAAGAAATATAAAATTGGTTGGCCTTAAAAAAATATAAAAAAGAAGAAAGAAATTCAGACCTATTGTTCTGAACACATGTGTATATTTATACGTCGTTGCATGATTATGATTGGAGCTGTATGACTAAATGTGCTTACCAAAATCTCTTCCAATTCATTTTTAAATGTTCTGCTCAAGGCCTCGGCATGCGCGACCACGTTCTCAGTTTGATTATGATTTGAACTTGGATTGGGATTTGTGGCATCGTTGTTAAATTCATAGACGCAATTGCGATTAAGATTGGTAGTTTTTATAAACTGCATAGTGAGTTAGGTAAATAGAAGATTAAAGATATAAGATAGATGGAGAGTAAGAGAAGAACAGAGATAGAGAGAGAGAGAGAGAGAGAGAGAGAGAGAGTGAGAGAGAATGATAGAGAGAATTATACTGCTGAACAAGTAAGAAACTCTAGTCGAGTGTGCTCGACTAGGTGATACCCTGAACCCTGTGTACTACTATTTAGAAAATGGTTTTTCTCTACATGCTTACACAAGAACTAACACATTGACATGCATCTCGAAATTGAATTCAGCAGTAAATTAACGCAACTAAAAACTAAAGGGTTCAGGATATAAAATCGGATCAATAATCAAGGATTCAAACACAGCTAACTATGTAGATCGGGATTATATATTTTAATAGCAAGACAACGTTTAGGTGCAATAATATAAAGATTAAATGATATAAAACGTACCTAAAATTATATTAAAAAATTTAAATATGTGCCTTAACGAAAATCGAGGTAGACACAGGAAAATCATATATATATATATATACATAATTAACAAGTAAGAAAACGCTAGTCGTGTGTACTCGACTAGTAGATACCCTGAACCCGTTGTAGTGCTGTTATCTATCAAATTTGTAACGAAATTAAGATACGCTGTCGTTTATTATCCGATCTTAATGCAAATTTTGGTATATGTTAATACCACTGAAATGTATGTACTTTTTGAAGCAGTTTTTTACTGTCAAATTTTAAAAAATATTGTTTTCCCCCAATAATTTAGAAAGTCGGGATTCGAAAGTATCCAAAATTTGTGTCCAAAGTATCCAAAACGTGTGTCCTTTCCATTAGATCCTAAGATATATGAGATATACTCGAAAAACTTAAACATGTTATCGATATGAAGCAAACGGACCATGTTATCGATTTCTGGAAACAAACTCGATATACGTGCGCCATCGGAGACAGCATTTCAAATCTCTAGCTCTTATGAATGCTGAGATCGATGCGTTCCTCAATTAGTTCGGCTGTTGATATTGTTCAAGAATAGATATATTTTATGGGTCTGACACGCCTCCTACATATTCACAAAATCATGATAACCTGTTTCTACATTTTTAATAGGTTCAAGGTATAGAAATAAAAATCTACAACAGTAAAATTACATTCTGGCAAATTACTATATCATTTTACATCAAATGTTATAGAAATTTCCAGTTTTTTAATCTAAGACTCAGTATTTTACATAGTTATAAATATTGTCGCTACAAGTTAATTAAGTCTATATCGATAAAGCAAAACTAATAATACGTAGGTTTACATACTCACTTATACATTAAGAACTATATCTACTTACATCGGCAATCTTTGTGGCCTGTCCATCTTTCTCCCATTTGGTCGCGATTTGCAATGTTTCGGCGGTCTTTTGTTGTATGCTTTTTGAATCATCCAATAGTGTTAATTCATAGAATTCTTGTATATCTGTAAGCGGAAAGTCAAAAATAGTATTTAATGTATTATTTACTACTTATTTTAAGCACAGTATACACCGAGTATTTTTCAAATGTACCAAATGTATAAGTAACAAGTAAAAATAAATTTTGGTCGAGTGTGCTCGACTAGGAGATGCCCTACATTGAAATTGAACTCAACAATAAACTAACTTACGCACCCATACATACACACATACGAATGTATGCCGCTAGTGACGAAAATTATGCTACCGACACGGTAGTTCCGGTAGTTCCGCGTCAAAAATTTGCGAACTATCCAAACTTAATAAAACTTTTACTATATGTTGATGGATGGATAGACTGCACAATAGACTCCGCTGTTGATCCTGATGAAGTCGGTCACGCCTCTTTCTCCTTCTTACATAAATTTTCAATACAAAAACAGTATTCCGATTTTTCTCTGGATGCCTTTTATTATCGGAGGTCAGCAACTGGTGGTACGGACATAGTACTATTCCCATGCCGGACGTACTCTTGGTCTGGGTAGTACGAGCACTATGGGGTGTTCTCGTGTCTAAGTTTGTGGAGCTAATTTCTATACTCTCCATGATCTGACTGTGTCAGACGGAAGTTTATTTTTCCTTTTTTCCACTTGTTCATGTTTTGAGGTTGGAGATTTAGTATCGTGTTCCTTTCCCATATTATTAAAGACGCTTCTCTCCGATCTTCGAATGACATCTAAGAAGACGACCCATTGCTAGCCATGCTTCGTATACCGCACTCATCTCCATTGCCAGTATATCAACAATGTTTTATGCTGGCCAACACGGTACCGGCTTCATCTGAGACCGTTCTGAATCCGAAAATAACTTTAAGGGAACATAATCTGTATGACACTGGAAATTTGTTGGAAGTACTTTCGCCTGTTATGACGTGTAGCCCTTTCTTCTCCTAACCCGCTGCACCAGCTCTACATTTCTAGCTCTAAATCTACCAACAACTCAGGGTGCTGTGAATGCAAGATGTACCCATCCTGCTTGGTTTCCATCTTGGTATGGATATGTCAGACGCATCGGATCCTGTAGCACGACTTCGGCTTCCTTTCACACCCCAAGGCTTGCCGTGTTCACTCCTTTAACATGTCCTCGTCTTGAAAGGTGTCCTTCCAAATGGGTTCAGTTATTTTATTTTCGGTGCCCTTTTTTTCGTTCCCTTCCTTGTATATGGAAGTAACATATATTGCCTTGTGGTTGCTGAAAGTAAATTCTTCATTTATTCTCCAGGTAGTTCGTCTCTGGAGCGAGATGATAAGTAGGGTGAGGTCTATTATAAATCTTTTACTCGCCTTGCGATAGTCCAGTTGCTATTCGTCATTTGCGTTTACATGTCAGTCAATGCGAACTCCACTAACGGGATGGTTCCCTCATTTGAGTGTTTTTGAGAGTTTTTCCTCATTACCAAGATTAGCAAAGTCAGTATTTTAATTATGATCCACCTGTCCTTATCTACAGTCTGAGGTTCAACATCATCATGTGGATCCATCTTCCTTCGGTGTTTGCCATCCACAACGTCTGCCATTGCGCAATATTTGCTTCTCTCCTCTGCAGATTTGAAGTAGGTCCACTCTATCTTTTCACAGATAAAATTCTAAAAGGTACCATAACTGTAACGACCAGTGCGGCCTCTTCCGAGAAGTGCATTATCGATACGTGGCCCTACAGCATCGGCTATTGGATGGGACATTCACACCGGTTGTTCAGGATTGTAAACCTTTAGTGTTCGCCATCTGTCGGCTTATGGCTTTCGTAGCTTTCACCACGTTGGAGTGAGGTATTCAGGGTGCTGCTTATATGTTAGTCTATGGTCAATTATAACAACAAGGTATATTCACTACGGTGTCAGGTGATCCAAAATACTGCCTTCTCAACTGTTTTTTTGACTACTTTATATACCGCTTCGGATTTCTGCTCTGCCAATGAGAGTCCGTTTAGCGATAGCCAATTTATCGACTGGTCGATGGTTATGCGAAAGGACTGACAGCTGACGTTGTCCTTCATCCGTGATATATATCGTACATCTATTATATTATATATTATATATTATATATTATATATCAACACTCCGTCACGGAAGTAGCTGCCTATACGTTGGAGCTGTTGAGAGGGTATGACTTTATCCGAAAGGCCTTCCATAATGGTAAACCATTTCTCGGAGTTGAAGGCGTTTTTGACATCAAGTAAATAGTAAAGAGTACTTCTTATTGCTTCAGTGGCGATATCGGTATTTGCCGTAATGGAATCCGCGGCGGTTTTGTGCTCCCTGAAAACATGCTGTCTGTCCGACAGGCCTCGCACTTCCGCAAGTTTGCTTTCGTCGATAGAAGGAAGGGTCCTTAAGTTGCTTATTTGGCATCTGCGTGGTATTGATCGCTCCGCATTGCAGCGGCTGTAGTCTTACAAAGCTTTCGGGGTATGCAGCTATTACGGCTTTGATGACGCAATTCTGGATACCATCTGGTTCCTGGGTTTTGTCATCATGCATCTTTGATGCTATGTTCTGAACCTTGTGTGTGAGGTTGTTTGTATGTGAGTTTGTTTGTGCGTGTGTGTGTGCGTGTGTGTGTATGATGGGATAAGCCCAACGCTAAGTGGCCTAAATGTGTGCCTTAACGCGTGCATTTAATTTCCTGTGCACGTCAATATCCATAGTCAATGTCCATGACCGACATACAAAGCTGACTGCACACACATACAAAGCACCCACAAATAGTATACATGGCTGTCACTAATGTATAACAAGTTATGGATCCAGTTGTACAATTTCGTCTTTGTCTGCGAGCTACGACACACTTTGCTTGATTTAACCTTAAAATAAACCAAAGAACTTTACACGGCATTTGGAAATGCCATGAAACCTAATAAGCATAAGTTGAAATTTCGGATTTCTTAATTGCTTCATGTTATTAGTTCAAGCATGCTTTGAACTTTGTAATATAAATAAATTTCAAACAAACGGACAAACGGACACACGGACATAGCTTAATCGACTCGGCTGTTGAACCCATTAAAAATGGGTAAATGTGGTAGAAGGCAGAAGGTGGCTTGGCAGACCTTAAATCAAAATCAACAGCCGAGTCGATGAAGCCCTGTCCTTATGAATGCAATTTTACATGTAGGTCATTCTATAGCACGCGCTTATTGAGTTTGTTTTCGATTATCAATAACTCTTTTCGTGTGAGTTTTAGTTATTTGATTTTCGTATTTCGTTCGAATGATCATTTTCGTTGCATCGCCGAATCTGGATTCGGAGGCATCATAATTATTGAATAAGCACATATAAAGCAAGTTATCTTTTAAAAACTATGAACGTTGCCTTTAGCCTCCACTAAACAACTAACGGAAAGGAAATCCAAGCGACGGCCAATATCGGTGCAAGTTTATCTTAAACCTCGACAGTGGCGTGTAAAACGAAAACTCGCGTATTGTCAAAGCGGCGGATTGTTACAAATAAAAATTTTAAATCAGTTCAAGAAAACGCGATAGAATTCGATGACAACATAATTGCTGAAACCTCTGAGTATCTCAAAAAAAAAAAAGGAAAAATTTGATACATAACAGTACTCCAGAGGGTTCAGAGTATCTCCTAGTCGAGCACACTCAACTAGAGTTTAGTTCCTTGTTAAGTTGTTAAATATTATAATTTCGAGTAGTAATAAAAAAAATAGATTAAGATATATTTTAAAATTTTAAACAATAGTCTAACAAATTCCATTTAAATTATTTTAATATCCCTTCAATTTTACGTTTTATTGATACACACAATTTTTTTAATGTACTGGGTTTAAATAAGATTTATTTCTGCATGTTGCACAGAATTGTTTTAAACTTACCTAAAAGCGCTTGAAATAGGCGAGACTTAAAAATGCGGATGACTCGTTCGATAGCAATGCGTAGAGCACGATCCTGCGGCTCCGAGAGACGTGCGTGATAATCCTCGAGCAGTTCTAGAGCTCGATGAGCTTCTGCAATGTCAAAAGGAAAAAAGGTTTTAAAATTATAAAGTTTTAAGGTTTTTTAATAAATAAAACATTAATATAAAATTGTACTACAACTTAAACGTACTTAAGGGTATAATTCATAATTCATTTATATGTGAATATAAATAAGTATGCATGTAATAAGCTCGATTAACTTTGACGGGCCTGAACAAACATCTAAAAATAAGCAATTCTTATTTTTGAGTTAAAAATATGTTACATTTTGCAGCAAAGAAGGCAATTTCAAATTTCATACATTAAAAGTTAATTTTTTGGGCTTTGTTATTTCTGATAAAGGCATAAAACCCATTGCTGAAAACATAAAAACAATAGCGTCCTATGCTCGTCCAACAATCAGAGCACTCAGATCTATTCAAGTTATTACAGGCGATTAATAAAAGATTATGCTCACATAGCTAAGCCCTTAACCACGATTCTAAGAGGTGATGTACACATTGGTTAAAAATAGAACCTCCTACTAACACAATCTGTTTCAATGAAGAGGCAATTGATGCATTCTGAAAAAAAAACTCGATGCATCCAACTTTACAATATAATTTATATTAGGAACTCGCTCAAAAGCAGATCAAAAAACTATGCACCCTAAGAAAAGAAAATGTTGGTTATCATTTAAAAAAAAATATGTTTTTTTTAGACTCAAAGTGAACATTTTGAATAAAATCAGTTTTATACTATGCGGACATTTTGAGCTAATGGTTGTATATCTACGCCCAAAGGTGCGTAGCAAATCGGTTAAAAAAAAAAAACAAAAATATTACAATGGCATAAATTTTTGCAGCTACTAAAGCTAGAGATTAGAAATTTTTAAAATAGATAAGTATAGTTGAGCTGAACATAAAAATATAATGGTTATATATCTACGCCCAAAGGGGCGCGGCAAATCGGGTTAAACTGTTTTCTCCGCAATTTTGAAGCTAGAGCTACTAAATTTTGCATTTGAGTAGCTGTTTAGCTTCTCTATAGATCTACAAAAAATAAGTTTCTTTGATATTTATATTATTTTTTAATGTAAAGAAAAAGGTTCCTATTAAACTGAAACAGAGTCTCACGAAGTCGGTTGCGCCCTACTTAAACGTTATTTCTTGCTTTTTTTTTAATTTCGCCCCATTATCTGAAAAATGTAATCTGACAAATACATTTTAAATCATTGTCTACAACAGTCTCTCAAGAACACGTTGGCCAATTGTTTCATTTACCTAGACTAAACACCTGCATAATATATGGCTCACTTTGTGTATCAAGGAAACGTTCGTCCGCTTTCAAATCCTCTCCAGCAGCGGGAGAGTCTTTCGGATGCCTAGTTAAGAGTTCCTGCTGATGTTGTTGCTGCAAATCGAAAGCGTTTATTGATCTGCAAAACCGGCTTAGCTCGATGTGCAGACTCTCCGAGCTGCTGGTGACCGCAGCCAACTGCATTGGCAACATGTGGGCTCCTTTAGGTCGATGCAAGCTAGAGCTTTGGGCCTCGAACTCATCACGAGAGACGTCGTCACTTTCCGACTTGTCAAAAAATCCGGACTCGACGTCGGGCGTGCGCTGTTCCGCCGTGGATGTCAGCATGTGGCCATAATCGAGCAGATCCTGGGCCGAATAAAAGCACTCCACAGATTCACGAACACTCTCGCTATACTTGACTAGGAGCGGCTCTGGCGGTATTCGCTGGATAGGTAGCTCAGCGTTGGCTACTTCTTGCTCTAGGGCTCTGCTGTCTGCTGCAGTTGGCACTGACATATCAATCACATTCACCTCATCATCGATTTGCCACTGCTGCTGCTGCTGCTGTTGTTGTTGTTGTTGTTGCTGATTTTCTATGGCTTCCGCTTGCATGAGTACGACCAGCAGTTGCTCAGCTGTGGATTGCACTTGCTCCGCATCGATTTGCATAATTGAATTGATGTTGTCTAAGTTTTCCAGATCTTTTTCGGCCGACGAATCCTCATCGTCATTGTCATCCTGAAATGATTTGTCATCACTGCTGAGGAGCTCCTCATTGGGATCGCTGCTCTTTTCCCTGTCTGAATCCGTATCCGAATCCATTTGGAAGGATTCAAAGGATTCCACTTCTATGCTGAACCGTCAGCACTTGCTCTGTACGAAGACGGCATGGAACTGCTTTATTATACCCATCCGAATAAACCGTCTGCATTATGTGTGTGGACACACTAGTTCAATAAATCAATAAAGCTTGACTTAACAAGTAAGAACACGCTAGTCGAGTGTGCTCGACTAGGAGATACACTGAACCCCGGTAATGCTGCAATTTATCAAATTTTGCTTACTTCTCAATATGTTTACACAAGACCTTACTCATGTATTCCGAAATTAAACTCTGCGATAAACCAACGCACAAATACAGACTAATGACTCCCTGTGTGCTTCACTAAAACATTATAAGCTGTCTACCTGTCCACTTGTAATGGGTTCAGGGTATAAAACCAGTAAAAAAAATAGATCTAGGCGAGGGGGCTCAACTAGTAGATGCCCTACATTAACCTATATTTCTTACTTTTCTACATGCTTTCACAAAAGCTATGGATAAAAAATACTTACATAAATACTGGAACGCACACATACACTCACACATGCACACACACATTCGAACGCATGCCACTAGTGACAAAAAAGACGCAGCAAAGCGCACGACGCTAATGACACAGCTGTCCCTGCGCTGCTCAATATTGGAAAAATGCGCGAGGCTATAACTTTTTTGTTTATTTTTCGATCTCACTGAGACTTTTGGGATATACTTTTTTTTTTTTTTTTATATACTTTTGGGATATGCAAATAGCTCTCCCCAATAATCCAAATCCAAAGTATCCAAACTGTTTGTCTCCTTGAATACATACATATATAGTAATTTTGATAACTCTAGCATTTAAGATGTACGAGACATGCTCGAAAAATGAAATCATGTTATTGATAACAACCAAACTGAAAAAGTATTATCGATTTTTTGAAATTAAGATGAGATCGACCCGGTCATGCATACGGACAGACGGAAGGCTCAATCGACTAGGCAGTTAATACTGATCAAGAATATATATACTTTATGGGGTCTACCACGCTTCCTTCTGCGTGTTACATAACTTTCACTACAAAATATCTGTTCTGAATAACAAAGAGCAATGCTTGAATTTTTTTTTTTTTTTTGCTTACTGCTTGAGTAATATATATTTTTAAAATTTTTTTAAACAAGCCATAAAAAGGCTCTACATTAGTTAATAAACTCCAACAAGCTTAACATTTGATTACTTAAAAAAAAAACAAAACAAAAATATGTAGGTACATATATTATTCGAGGCTATAAACAACGACTTTCCGATAATAATAAGAATATATGCATGTATATGTATGTATATATATACAATAACTACAAGAAAAGTCGGAAAGTCGTTATGTTGAAGAAGGGTCAGGTTGCAGATCTAAAATAAACACCTGGCAAGATAATTTGGATGGTATTATAGCTTCATATAGCTTCATATGATACGCTGGCTTTTGGTGGACTTTCTCATCTTTTACGGGTTAAATGTTTTAATTATTTTGAATATTCTTGATTGTATATAGTTATGTTTATTTTCTTGTGTTCCATTATTCAAATAATATGTTTATATATATATACACTCTTGGATATAGCTTACCTTGCTTTTTCACTGGCATTTTGTTGTTGCTGTTTTGACTGTTGCAGTTGTTGCTTTAGACTTTTGTTTTTATATTTTAATGTGGTCGCACTCTTTTAATGAGAACATACATATATATTATATATATATATATATATATTACTGTATTTTTATATTCTTAACTGTTATATTTGTTATTCGAGTTCTATATGGCAAAAACATATGTACTAGTTATAAATGTGCACGATTTTTGTTTTAATATACATGTGTGTATATACATATGTATATATTGAGATAGGTATGTTTTTTGTTTATGGTTTTATTGTGTTAATAATAATAATGTTCAGATATTTGGTTGGATTGGTTTTTGTTTTTTTTTAATTACTATATTGGCGTTCTTTCGGCAGTTTGCGTTTGCGTTTGCGTTTGCGTTTACAATTTATAATTTCCACGGCACAAAACTTTGAAGATATTCACTATGAGGATTGACGCATGTTTATTTGCGTATCTGTGTAGCTGTTCTTGTTTATGTATGTGTGTGTGTTACTTCTGGGCACGCATGTGCACAGTAGGAATATTGAATTGATTTCATTAAGATTTGATTTTGAATACAAATGGAAAGCGGCGGTAGACAAATCTGAAAAAAAATAAATAAATATATATACATATATATATTAAATATTTTATAGTATTTTTAGTGCTTATTATATTTGCATACTTTAAATTTTAATGCCTTTTGCAATATATCTTATATGTAGCTTCACATACACAAACAGACACACACACACACAGTTGAATTAGTTCCGAATTTTGTAAACTTATTCAATGAAAAAAAAAATTGAAATGAATGGGGGAAAAAAATGTTGAATTCTTTGTCGCCCCGAAATATTTTCACTAGAGTCGCGGCTAATTTCTGATTCTTACTATCTACCGCCTGCTGCTGGGGCTATATATATATATATATATATATATATATATATATATATATTGCCAGATATATATGCATATATGCATATGTATGTGTGTATGTGTACATAACATATGTATATGTATATGTCATATGAGTGCTCCTGTTTTCGCTAATTCAGCATATTCTCATTTTCATTTTCGCTCGCACATACAATTGAGGCAAATTTATGGATCAGTCGCACTTGAAGATTGTTTTTTAATATTTTATATTTTTTTTTAAATCTTGGACATACTAACTATTTCAGACGTACCTGCCCATTTCGGGATTACTACGACAATTACGCTCGGTAAATGTTAGGCGTCCCACCCACGCCCCTGCAATACAACTGACCCGAGTGGATGCGCGCGGCCAAATGAGCGTATGAGCGTATGAGCGTATGAGCGTATGAGCGTATGAGCGTATGAGTGAGTCCCTTGCAAGAAGTGTTGCCAAGTCTCAACTTGAGAATTAAACAATATCATTAAAATTCTTTAACTGCTTTCAAGAGGTGCAGAAGCTTATGTGATCCCTTTATATTTTTTAACATTAATATCAAAATATGTGCTAATAAAAGTTCCAACGCTCATATGTGTATGTATATGTGTCACATGTCAGATTACTTATTTATGCTTTTATATATGTATATGTATATGTACATGTACATGTACATACATGCTAAGTGGCAACACTGCTCGAAACCGATGTGCTCAAATTTGCGTTCGCAGCCGTTTTGCTTTTGTCTTTCTTCAACATGCATTTGTATGTGTGTCGGCCGGATCGTCATTATGCATATGCATGTATGAGTTCCTCTCCATACACATGTTCGTGTAAATATGTATATATATTTATATTATATATATTTACATCAAATTTACATTCATGCATATATTATATTATTAATTTGTAAGTAAATATTTTAAATAGAAATTGGCGATTCACAGCAAAGAGGACTCTCGGCTATTCAATTTTTTGGTTATCAAAGATAATATCTTTAAAAGACATATATAGATAAATTACATAACGTGAAAAAAATAAAAATTTCTAACAATTTTAGAATTTTTACACGAAAAAATAATATTAAAACTTGTGGCTCACATAGATTTGTTTAATTTATAACAGATTCCCCTAATTTTACCCAATAAGCTTTTATTGACTGATTGGCAATAAAATTATGTTCAAATCTATAATAATTGCTTATAACCAAATGCTTTAGATTGTAAATTCCAGAAGGGGGAAACATTTTGTACAAATTACCAAAACCTGATCCATACAAGACGGAGATTGAAAATGAAGAAACACTATCTAGAGTGATGACAAGAAGATTAATTGGTTTGGAATGCTCGAAAATCTAAAACGTCTTATCGATAACAAGAAAACGAAAAGTTATCGATTATCAAAAACAAACTTGATATATATAATAATACAAATTATAGCCTCGCTTTGTACGCCCTGCAGCTCACATTTAGTCGCCGCTAGCGGCGTACATGTGTGTATGTGTGCACGGACTCAGGGTATCTCGTAGTCGAGCACACTCGATTAAAGTTTTTAAATTTTATTCCAATAAAAAAACGTCCAGAAATTAAAATAAGTTTTAAAACAAAGCGGTTTTAAGCGAGCGTCTAGTGATTAACGGGATTGTAAGCAGATACATTTATACAAATCAAAATTAATACATATATGTATTTATTTATTTATACTTGTGAGTGTGTGTGTGTGTGTGTGTGTGAGTGTACTCGTACGTGTGGTTCAAGGAGCAACGCCGGCAAGTTCAATCACCTCGGGTGGCACTACAAGCCGGTTGCTGCCGAATTATCCTGTCGTTTGGCTCAAATTACGATTGATTGCCAACGTGCTTTAAATAATTTATATTTCGTTGGCTGGAATGCATTATAGTACTGGTTTCCGTTACTTGTAGCAATTACTTTAATTATACGTGACGTATAATTGATGTAATGCTTTGGAATGCTTTTAATTTGCATATTTAACGGTGTTGACTTTAATTAGACGACTTAAACCACAAACCGTATTTTTTGTATTTATTAAAATGAAATTATAGGGTATTGCCCAGATTATGTGATGTACGGTTAGTGTTTTGTGCTCTCTCAGAGAGCCGTGTAACATCTTATTTTCGGTCGCCTAAAAAACATGGCTTTTGGGCCAAGCATCACGGCACATTTGGCCACATTCTTTTGCCATCTTGTTTGTACACTACCATTTACGCGCACTTTTAATATACAAATAATGATTTGCCTTAAATTAGAAAACTAGTTTTCCATTGGAAAATATAGACAAAGTAATGGTTAAGATAACACTTTCTAATACTATTTAGATCAATTAAAAAAAAAGCGAAAAAATAACCAAAGACATATCTAAAATATCCAGAATTCCCGCTTTCCACAGTTTTAAAAATGATTCCGCAATTTGTAATTAAAAGAAGCCATGGGACCTACATTCGTGTATTTTCCATGAATACGACCAATTCACTGTAATTGTATAAATATGTACATTCATGCAAGAATACATACATGCATACATACATACATACATACATTGCTTAACATGTCTTTAAGTGGTGAAAATCAATGAATTCATTCATTACTTAATAATTATTTAGCTCGATTTATTACGAATTCTGTTGGTAAATTGGTAGTACACATACATATAGAGCAATTGCAAGTACATATAAATGAAAGCAAGATTTATTTCTTTTTTCCGCAAATTTTAATTTATGTACGGTATTTTTAGAAAAACCTTACAAACATCTAAGCAAATGTACGCATTTTCGTACATGGCTACATGCATACTTACAAATCTGAATACGAATTTACATTTCTATAGATGTACATACATAGCTTTCACAACAGATTACGCCAATATTTAGTTTAAAAAAAAATCGTATCCATAAAGAGAGCAAATGAACAAATTACGTGATTTTTTGAATACTTATTATTAACCGATTTTGGGAACATTTACGGATTTACCGCCAAAGCATTAGATCTTCCTCATATCCCACAACTTATAAATAAATATAATGTTATATATATGTTATTTTAAAGCAAGTTTTACAAAATTTTATGTATTTTATATCGAGTAATTTGCGAATATTAAGATAGTTGTTGTTATCTGCACATAAAGAAAACGCTTTTGTTTGTTTTAAATACATATGTATGTATATGTATTTGATATATAAATTTATATATGTATATGTCTATATACATATACATATGTATGTGTATTATAGCATAATAGTTTTCATAGCAT
Organism: Drosophila pseudotalamancana; assembly: GCA_037075185.1. Classification (NCBI taxonomy): domain Eukaryota; kingdom Metazoa; phylum Arthropoda; class Insecta; order Diptera; family Drosophilidae; genus Drosophila; species Drosophila pseudotalamancana. The sequence goes on along the minus strand of JBAMCK010000931.1, from coordinate 19,464 downwards.
ACTTTAATGTTATCTATTACAGTTACGACTCAACACACACACATATAACATAACACCTTTTTCACTCGCGAACAAAATGTTGGATAAAAGTTCGAAGTTTTCACATAGCGTTATGAGCTCACTGATGCTCTGGCAGCTGATGCTGCGGCTGTCACGCTTCACATTCACATACATACGTGCACACACATATACACAAATGTGAGGCACATGTGAGGGAAAATATGTACATATGTACATAAATATGTATAATTGTATGTACATCCGTATGGCATATTATGTATGTATGTGAATATTAGCTTGATGTTGGTCGGTACCAAGGGTCTATTACTTTTTAATTTTAAACAACATCCCTTGTACATATCTACATACTTAGGTATATATGTACATATATTGAATTTGTATGTCCTTTGTGTTCATTAATACATAAAAAAAGATGAAAAAATAGGAACACACACGACATGGCCGTGCTTGAATACATAGGCATGTATGTATATACATACATATGTTTAACATACATATGTACACACTATTTTCCGTATTCATTTGTCAATGCAAATTGCACGTTATAGTTACGAAAATTTGGTCACAATCAGTAAAAAAAAATCACAATTCTGTATTACATACACGTTCACACATCAAAAGGACATTTGTTTGGCACAGGCCTCAAGCATTTTATGTTAAATATAAATAAATTACTGTTTGCGTTTAGCATGCCAGCATCGTTGAATATACATGGTACGATTTTTCTGCTCTCTGGTAAGCTCTCAAGTAACTTGGCTGCTTGCTATGCCTGGATAGCTTGCTTGCCTGTCGTCTCCCTGCTTGCCCCGCATATGTGGCACATGCGCGTTGCATATGCAATGCGAGAATGCGGGAAATGCAATGAACAGATGTATGTACATGGACATTTCGTGGTAAACATGTGTACAAAGAAAATAGTACTCTATATCTTGGATACAGAATTATAAATACGTTCAAATATTCAGTTTACAATAGTGCAAATTTATATGTATAATTATGCACTCATTGGATATGCCCTTCGATATCATGACTGCTCCTTCAATACCGGTATACCGATAGAAAATAATTACTCCATAGCGATGATTTGATCGAAAGGCGATGTTTTTTTTCTTTTTTTTAATTTCCCAGTGTGAATAACATATTATAACATTACCATTTAGTAGTCAAGAAAAAACTTTGCAGTTACATATTTTGTAAAAGTATATTGGTAATGAGTACTGAAATTAATATACTTATGCTCGATGAAACGATGTGCCGATGATCTCTTTATTTAATTTTCCATCACTAAACATATTCCCCACACTATATCGATATTTGTCGATAATCATACAAAAATCAGCTGTTGTCTATTATGACTTCACGTGTGTAGGAGCGAACGTTTCTTGTTCTAGCAGACATTTGTTAATATGGCGAGAAAACGTAAAATACCAGTGCGCAAGCATTATGGAGTACGAGATCCTCTCAAGCAAATCGAACAAAAGGAAAAAAAGTTAGTATTTTCCAATTGTTTATTTAGTTTAATGCAACATTCCGTTACCATCCAGGCTGGCCAACGTGACAAATAATCCTCCGACTCAAAACGATGAACAGCGCGCTTCTCATAATTTCAAACAATTCAAAAAAATCATTAGAAGCCACCAAAGGTGGGTAAAAATTAAAAATTGGCAACATAGGAAAAGAGGACAAACCGAAAGACACAAAAACAAACAAGAAACCAACAGTTGGAACAGGAAGTAAAAAAACTGCAAGAATACAACAGTTTGACAATGAGACGAATGAGGAATACCTTCGGCGAGTGAATCGTATAACCAGTGCTTCAGTTAGAGAAGCGCAGTATGAGGCCAAGTATGGAGTCAATGTCAAACGCAATCCTATAACGGGGGAAATAACTTTGCAAAAGCGCCCAAAGAATGAGATCGATGAGCTGCTAAAACAGAAGCGAAAAGAACGCAATAATCTTAAAAATGGACGCAGAAAACCTAACGCAATTGTAAAGTCCTGCATGGATGAAAAGACGCGCAGAGAGCTTATTAAACGAGCCTTTACTGAAGTTGAGGAAGAGGCTCAGCAAAAGGTAAATCACCGAAATCCATTGTTAAGGTTATAGTTAAACTTTTACATTGCTCTTATCTGCAGGCTGCCCCTCTTTCGGAGTATAAGCGAGATGTATTCAAATTTGGTGAAATTGTGCATGCACCGCCATCATTAAAAACGCTGCCTCGTAAGGCAAACAAAAATGAGACTGTTCCCAGGCCAGGCCGTAAGTCAAATCTGTTGCTGAAGTCATTGATGGATAAGGAGGAGCCGACTTCACAGAGCCCTCAGAGTTCCACAATCAAAAAAAAGAAAGCTGCGCCAACAAGTGCCCCAACAAAGTTGCAGCTAAAAGGTAAACGTAAGGATTTGCCAGCCGCTACCCGTAACATGCTTGATAACGAACGCAGTAAAATGATTACTTTGTACCGCCAACTGAGAAAAGATCAAAACTCTGAAAAAAGGCAACAATAAAATTCATATTTAACAATGTTGTAATGTTTATTTAACTTTTAGCAAACATTAAACTGAACAAAAAACATGGTACAAGGCTTAAGTAGTTGTTCTCTTGTTTGCTTTTTTTAGTTTTTGGTTTCAGAATTTCGAAGTTTTGTCGTTAGCAGCACGCACGGTGAACGACATAATAAAAATTTAGCACCGCATTGTCCAGATTTGGCAAAACCGCCAAACGCACTTCAACTTCTTACAAGATAATTTAAGAAATAAGTTTTTAAAACGTATAAAGCACAAAACAAGGTGTTAACTGCAGCTGGTAGTACACAAGATCCACATGTGTTGTTTAACACGTTGTTGGCTGCAACACCAATGTACTTTACATCGTTAACTAGCCTACATGCCACCGGAGCTCTGCTTTTGCAACATTTGAGCAAAGCGCTGTGTTATCAGCATCGAAGTATCAATGAATCGATCCACGCAATTACTAAGGCACGTCTCTGTGGCATGGTCTAGTTTAGTGCTTGGTTTACCAATGCATTTTTCCCAGCAAATTTCATTAAACTCGTGTATCTGTACAAAATATGTTGTTTTTATCAAATTATTATGTATATAATGCACATTATAAATTTTCAGTTACCTGTGCATTGACCTGTGCCTTTTGTTTTTCAATCATAAGAAACTCTTGCAGTTCCTTATCATTGTCGGATAGATTCTCGAAGTCAGACATAGCTGGTGTATATTGATAACGCTTTTCGTCAAGTTTTCAGTGAATTTATTACACAAAAAAATAAACTGTTTTTCTTCTCGCCCGATACTTGAAATTTTTAGTTTTGAGGTTATGTGAAACTGACAGTGTAACAACGTTGCCAGAATACTGACAGCAAATACCGAGAGTGTTGAAAAATCATGCAACGTCTGCAACAAGTTATCGATATTAGCTTCAAAGAAAATAACTAGACAAAAACAATCAATGCTAATACGGCATATTATTTTTTTCATTTTCTGTATTTACATTTTTTCGCAACGTAGATAATTAAATATTGAGAAAAATACAAGTAAGTGCGTGAATACCATAGCAATAAAACGGCACATTAATGAGGAACCGACGAAAACATCAGCTCAGCCAAAAATAGGCGAAAAAAATATCAGAAATATTAAATTCAATTGTTTTGTTTTGGTACTGATGCTGCACCATTGCAAAGCATCGATATAACGAATATAGTCAATATAATTAAGACCACATTTCGAGCGCAGATCCCGTCTGCGCGTTTCGAACGTCAGTGGTTAGGAGGTGGTCCGATTTTGTATATATTTTTTTGGCGCACGGACAAGCCGTACTAGGCGCTACGCAACAATGGACGATAGCAGCAGCGGGCGTACTTCATTAGCAGACAGCGCCAGCTTAGCAACGGCATCGTTGCAAAGCGGCAGCTCCAGCCAAAACATTGCAAATGATGGCCTTATCCATGTCTATAACTATCGCAAGGGTGACTACGAGAAATTCTTACCGACCCAGAACTGCGAGGAGATATGCACCACAATGTGCCGCCATATGGACATATTGCCCACTGCGGTGCTACTGTTTGGCATACGAGAGCATAGTACCAGCAACGAGCTACTTACGGTTAAAGTAAAGTTCAAGTGGCAGCTGCCTGGCGAGCAACTAAGCTGCAATGTGCGGTACTGTTTTCGTATGCGCTTTCGTGTGCCCGAGCTGGACAGACAACTGTCGATGATCGATCCCCATTGCCACAAATATTTGTACCATCAGATGCGCTACGATATGTTGCACGAACAGATCACAGAAATACGATATCCAGAGCACAAGGATAAGGTCATGGGTCTCGCCGTAATGGACATGCTTATTGATAAGGAGGAACAGCAGTTACTAGCGCAGTCCGTTGAGAAGGCCTACAAAAGCTATTTGCCGCGTAGCCTGTGGCGGGCTCATCGCATATTTGTGCGATCTAAGATACGCAGCACCTTTCGTCGGCTAAGCAGCGATCCTCCGAACGTGGACAACCTCAAATGGCACTATGTGCATCAAATTTGCCACTTGGCACCCACCTACCTGACAGAGCAGTTCAAGGCCAGCGTGGAGTACTTTCCTAACGAATCTACAACGGAGCCGCCCCATGGCAATGGCAGTAGCTCAACGCGCTCATCCACCACAATGCTAATCACGGGCTCAAACACCACACTCTCGACAACGATCACTGGACCCGGTAACCAGCGCAACGACAGTGGCAGCGACACCCACACAATACTCGGCAGCGACCACCCATTACAGTCAAATCGTCACAGGCCATCACCACAGCAGCAGCAGTCCAACTCTATACCCGTCTATGTCAGACTCTGGCATCACGACTCGCCCGATCCGGGCCTGAAAGTAGCTCGCGTTACATCGGAAGTAACACTAAAGGTGGGTATTTGGTATTAATTGTAATTAATTATGCCAAACACGTTTAGTGGCCTCGCAATCAGGGATAACAATCTGAGAAGTACTTTGAAATAAGAGCTTTAAGCGAAATAAATACGTTTTATTTTTAGGCTTAGGTGTCTAAAATACCGAAAAAATATATATATTAGGAGCTACTCTGACAATTAATTAGTATTATATAGTATATTATTTAATGCTTAATTCTTATATTTAATATGCCTTTTGCTATTCACTTATTTGGAAAATTTTTTTTTTTTTTTTTTTTTTTTTAATGTTACCAAATAGACACAGATTTAACTAAAAAGTTTACTTATTTATAAATACACATAGATTTAACTAAAAAGTTTGTTTATATATAAATATTAAGTAAACTTTTTAGTTAAATCTGTCTTTTAGCTTATATTTACATCAGTTATTGTTTTTTATACTTTTTATCACCCCTATAAAGTTCTGCTCTAATGTCTAACTCTTATTTTACTTATAGTGGAGTCTCGTTGCCATTGTCGAAGATATTTTCTCGCTGTATAAGGAAAGCGATCAAGTTGTACGATTGGAAATCGTTGGCTTTCCCAAGGGTTATCACATGCGCTTTGATGCAGAGCACGAAATGAAATCGTTTATATCCTATTTGGGCATTTATATCAGGTAAGATAATAAATTAAATAAAAGCAAACTAATTTTAACAATTGTTTCTTAGATTAACCGTTAAATGGATGCAAGATTTGTGTCCAACGTATAAGACACCATCCCTAGAGGAATTGGATCGTCTATATTGCCACGGACCTATCGGCGGTGGCTACTCATTTATGAAACTACACGAGAACGGCGAGAAATGCGGTAGTTATATTGTACGACAGTGCGACCGAGAGTATAACACATATTATATTGATATCAATACGAGAATGTAAGCAATTAGTTTTACTCAAGACATATATTTATGCTATTTATAGATATATATATATAACATATTTGCATATCTATAATTTCAGCGTGGCACGAAACAGCGATCATGATCGTTGCCAAACCGAAACTTTTAAAATCATTCGCAAGGACAAACAGTGGAAGCTAGCCTATAAAAGCGATGAGCACATCTTTGATCAGCTGTCAGAATTGGCGCAGTATATTCGAACTGATAGTCCGGATCGTATACGGATACCGGCCTCTAAATACGATAAACCGCCATTATTGCTGCTCTGTTTGCCAAAAAATTTAAAAACTAAAAAGACTGAAGCGGAATTAAGTGAAGCGGAATTACAACGTCGTAACCCACAGATATTTAATCCAAAAACCGACCTGCAATGGTACAGAGGTATAATCTTCCACAAATTAAAATTTTGGAATTTCTGGGCTTATGTTTAGTGTTCGTTTTGCCGTCTGTACATCTACCAGTGTGAACTAATTTTTGTTCGCCTTTGTTCTATTGAAAACAGACGAAATTCGTCTAATGAAACTAAGGATGATAATAATGAGTAATATTTACTATAAAACTATGTCCACGGAACCGTGAACAATATTGAAAAACTATAGTTTCAACTATTTAGACTTAGTCACCGAATCAGAAGGTACTATTTCTGCTGTCCTTTAAAACCCATACTTTTTTACTATAACATAGTAGAACGTACATAGGAAACATTTTGGGTACACAGCTTGGCAAGACATTTTATTGATAGAATATTAATCACATTTTTAAACCCCATCTCCTCTTTATAGACTCGATTAATCATAGTGATGATGACAAGGTGTTTACTATGCGTGGCGACTGGATACAGCAGGGCTCGTTCAAGGATGTGCCTGTAACAATGAAAATGTTGAAGTATGATGCGAATTTTGAGGAGTTCATGCAACTAGCTCAGACCTGGAGCTTAATACAGTCGCCACAGTTTATCAAACTATATGGCCTGACTCTATCTGTGCCATATACGATGGTAATGGAGTACTCGAAGCACGGACCTCTAAATAAATTTCTGCAAAGCCATCGGAGCATTAATTTGTACTGCCTACTTGATGTGATGCATGGCTTAGTACGTGGTATGCACTATCTGGAGGATAATAAGATAATACACAGTTACATACGCTGTGCCAATTTGTTTGTTACGAAATACGACCCTGAAAAATGTGTGCTCGATGCTAAAATTAGCGATCCAGGCTATCCACGACCATACAAGCAATCTGAGTGAGTAGCACGCAAAATAATAATTGATGTCTTAATAAATTAATTAATTATTTTGTCTTTCAGTTCACCTTGGATACCAATTAAGTACTACAACAACTTGGAGGGTGCCAAACAAGATTCTAGTACACAGCTTTGGGCATTTGCGACTACCATTTATGAGATTTTTTCGCGTGGTCAACTAGCACTGGACCAGTTAAAACAACGGGACCTCATACGGAATCGTTCCATTGATGGTGGCATACTAAAACCGCTGGACCAACGTCTGTGCCCACCTGAAATGTACAGTACCATTATGGATGGCTGGTGCGACGATCCCGACAAACGATTCAGTCATCACGATATTTTTACGCGCTTAAATGCTGTTAAAACCAGGTTACAACGGAACTACGATGTACCTGAAACTGAAATGGAGACATGTAAGTAAAGATATATATCGCTGAGATATATTTAATGGGTATAAGGAGACTATATTTATGATATATGTATTTAAAGGCAGTCTTAGGGAATCTGTAAAAATCTGCCTACCTTCTTATCATTACCCTTTATAATTTTCGTCTCTAGTCGAGTACTCTGGTGTTAACATTCACTGCAACGAAAACGATCAGGACTTCAATGGCGATGTGCATGCGCTTACTAATGGTTTTAACATGCCTAATGGCCGACACCACTCGGCCGACATGGACAGCCTGACACTATGCAACGGGGCCGTTGGTCTGAGCAGTGAATTTTTTGCCAATTCTCATGATCTACCGCTGGTGATGCAGTTGTACGACTGCAAAGTTATATATCGGGAGAAGCACAAAATTGGGCAGGGACATTATGGCACTGTGTTTAGGGGTGAACTCGAATATCATGATAAGGATCGACCCAAAGAGCAGGTGGCCATTAAAAAGCTAAAAACAGTGCAGGTCACCAATGATTTTTTACGCGAAATCGAAATTATGCGAACACTTGATCATCCAAATGTGGTCAAGTTTAAATATTGGGCAGAAAAGTCTCTCAGCATTATCATGGAATACTTTGAATTTGGGTCGTTTATCGTGTATCTAAGTTCGCGGAAGCCAAGCCTCACCAATGCCCGCCTTTTAACGTTTGCCTTGGACATAGCCCACGTAAGTTATATTTAGCATTGTAAGTGGCCAACACTTCTAATATTATTTATTGTTTTCAGGGTATGCACTATTTATCTGGAAAGGGTTTAATCCATCGCGACTTGGCAGCCCGCAACATTCTAGTCGATCGTTCATGTGTAAAAATCTCAGATTTTGGCTTGGCGCAATTTGCTAATGCCGATGGCTACTATTATGGAATCAGTCAACGAGACATTCCAATTAAATGGTGCATAAAAAATTATTGTCATAAACAAATTAGCATTAACTCAGACTCTTTAATTTGTAGGTACTCGCCGGAAGCCATCGAAACCTGTAAATTCTCATCATATTCAGATGTGTGGAGCTATGGCGTAACGCTCTTTGAGATGTTCTCACGTGGTGAAATACCAAATCTAGTGCCAGGACAAGACTTGACGCAGAATGAATTTTTGAATCGTTTACGTGATGGCGAACGGTGACTAAATTTCCATTCTTGACACGCTTAAAAACTAACTTTTCAAATGTGTTGCAGATTGCCTAAGCCGGAGTTGTGTTCGGACTTTGTATATAATGAGTTGATGCGACCTTGTTGGCATGAAATCCCAAAATCTCGTCCATCCTTTCAACAAATTATACAAATCATAACACGTGAAATTGGCGATAATATTGCTTGTGCAGCGGGCAGTCAGCAGCAGCAGCAGCAACAACAGCAACAGCAGCAGCAATTGCAACAGCAGATGCCACAACAACCACTCAATAGAAGTATTTCGGTAGAGAACGAATGACATGAACCCCTTGCAGAAATGGGCAGTACACTCATGGATCAATGACCACATTGTGCATAGTAAAAAACCCCAAATCCAAAAATAGTTTAAAGAATTTGACTAGTAGGGGTTTTAGATGACAGCAGCATTGAAATTGCATTGTTAATGTTTTATCATTTTAAGTTGTTATTATTTTTATCTTAACCACTTACACATACACATTTAGTCACACATACGCGTTTATAAAACGTCGGACGCACGTGCTTTACAGCAACCAAGTTTCGTTTGGACTTAAGCTTAAAATATATTTGTATGTTTCAATACATATATAATGTACTTTGTCTTTAACTGTCTCACATCGAACGTATAATTAAGTGATGTTTTTAATATTTTTCTTTATATTTTCTGAGTAGTATTCAACTCTACAATTCTCATTTTACTTTGTTATAAATTTTAGAAAACATTGTTAAATATTGCATAGCTTGGTATAATTCAAAATGTACAAAAGTGAACACGCTTTGCACGTTGCGGTTGCAGGCATACTGCTCACTTATATTTGTATGTTAAATCATAATCAAGCAAATATATTAAACGTATTTTATGTAATATAAACTCAAAATATATGTGCACACATAGATAATGTATATGTAATATATGTAAAAAATCAGTTGACAACAATTTTGAAGCATGTCAATTATACTTCATATATACGCCATTTTAATCCAATAAAAACGAATTGATAAAGAATATATTCCGATACTTGTTCGTTATATAACCCAAATCCATTAAGAGTATATGGATTTCGGCTACTTTAAAGCTAAAGAAAAAATTTGAAATACGCTCGCTATCTATATTGACTTAATGAACAACAGATATAAAATATTTCCAATATTCAATACTTCAAACATTCTATAATAGCATAACTTATTTCACACACTAGAGTTTTGGGCTTTGCCCAATAAAGTTAGAAGCATTATTAATCTCTTGAAAATATTTTATAATTCCAATATGGAATATATATATAAAAAATTTGCTTTTATTTAAATTACTAGATGTACGCTACTAGCTTGAAAAAATTGCGAAGACTAAAGGTCTGCTTGGTAAACCGAAACAAATATATATCTTGCACAGCTTTAAAGCTTGAATCAATAAATTTAATAATTTCCTTAATTGTTTATGTGCGCCAGTTAAATAGAAATATATTTATTGAAAGAGAGGTATGTATGTATACAATAGAAATGGATTTTGGAAGTTAAAATTTAACTGAATTTGATTCAATGCACAACTATTCTTCAGCTTGAGTTTTTGAAAGCACACAAGCCAATGGCAATAAATACGCCTCTTAAAAAATGCATCTGACCGAGAAAAAAATTATATATAACTTAAACGTCTTAGTTTTATAAGCAGTTTTAGCCTTGTTCCATAATATAAATACACGTTAAAAGAATTAAATTCTTTATGCATTTTTTTTACAATGAATACAGTACCTTATTTTTTTTTCAACCTCAAAATGAAAGAGAAAGTCGCACGGCAGAGAAAGAGATAGACAACATGCAACATGTGCGATGAGTTTGTCTCCATCAATAAACTGGACATGGATTTTTTAAGCAGCTTTAGTAAATATTCGAGAAGATTGACTTTTATATTCATAAATCAAGTCGGTAAGAAGAAACTTAAAGCACTTTTAGTTCTTATGTTCAATTATTTAATGATATGATTTTAATATTGTATACTATATTTAAAAATTTACTAGTAACTTATAAAATTATATATAGTACATATTAACATTTGTTGCATGACAATTATATTATGACTAATATTTACGAACATTTGTAAATTCCAGTGAATTTTCAGACATTTACAAATTGGTCTCTTTATGCTAAACATATAACTAAACATATATCTACATATTTGATGGCCATCGCAGTAGAAAATCTAGCTTATGCTAGGAACCTTCAGTTTTCTTCTTTTTCAACGTTTCCATAACGCCGGCAAAATTTGCTGTTTTTTTCTTTGCCGATTTTGGAGTGGAAGTTTGGCTTCGTACGCGCATTTGCGTCGGAGCAACATCGTCGCTGAAATCAAAATCGTTTGCCTTTTGTGGTCTGAAATATTTAAAAACAAAATTGAATAAAACTTCTTGTAAATTAGTTGCTAATGAACTTACTCCTGCTCGACAGTTTCGGTAGCTGTTTCCAGCTCTTTATTGTTGCCACCCGTATTGATGTCCGGTGACGGCGGGCGGCGTCCAGGAAATTGCCATTGTAGTTCTGGTATATTGCCAGATTCCAGCATTAAATAGTAATTTTCCAATTCTTCAGCATTGGCAACGGTTTTATCAACCGCTGTGGAAGTTTCTAATTCGGTTGCCATATTTTGTTTTGCGTTATTTTAATTTGTCGACAACATTCAGAAATCCGTAATTCGATAGCCGATAACTTGCTTACCGTTTGCTAATCGTTTCCAGTGCTGGAAAGTATCGTTAAGTCAGACAATTTGAAAGTTACTAACGATTATTGATATATATTTTATTGGCCAGTATCTAGAATCTGCTTGTGAGAATTCATTATGTTGGACTTGTATGTTGTTACAAATAATAAGGAATAAATTATATGCTATGAGAATGTGCTTGCAAACTTTGTTTCCTCGTAAACCATAGCAATCGATAATTTAATAATAATTTGGTTAAGAAAATATTTTAAAGCAGCCTAAGCGAAAGTTTGTCATATGTACTTTATTTCATGATAGATACAAACATACTATCAATCATCTACATCAGTTAATGACCTGGAGCTTAAATACTAAAAAAAAATAATACACAAGAAAATATTTGTAATATTTTTTATTTTTTTGATTACTAAATTCTGAGAACTTTATTCAAAATTATCATCTCATTCTTATACTCATTTTAACTGGCTTACATTCATTCATCATGCGACGTTCTCATTTTGATTGCGGGTCGTGTGAACTAGTCACAGAGCGTCCACAAACGCAATTGGAGCTAATTTGTATCCATTGTATCTGTCATCCTCATCATATTCCTTATTATCAGCATGATCGACTTATAAATATACATATTATATTGTGTTTTTTTTTTTTTTTGTTTGTTGTAAACTCGTATATGTATAAAAAAAGAATAATTATATTAATTAATTAATTAATAATAAACATACAATTTCATTGCAAAATTTCTACAATACGTAATTAAATACGGATACGTCCTGATCATTAGTGTTGGCACCACCACCGCCGCCACCACGATTAGATGAGCCCGACGATTTGTTGGAGCCATGTGCAGCTATGGTCAGCTGATTGGTCTGATGTATGACAGAGGTGATGTCGCTTTGCGATGCAGATATATCCTTACTGGTGAGCACATCGGAGCTGCTCGAACCGGACGAGATGTGGCGCTCGGCGATGCCGTATTGTATGGGCTGATAGCCGTGACTTGGATTGTACGTGGCCGAGTATGGCATGTAGATCGGCGGATTTGGCAGAGGACCAATATCGCTGGTAATGCTCTCCGTATCGGCATGGCTCAATGCATGCGCTAACGGATGCATCTGCGCACGCATATTGGGATTGCGCTCCTCGTTGACCACATAGTAGCACTGTTCGGAGAAGGTCAACTTGTTGACCGTGTGCTTTATATAATTATTGCGCAGCATCGCGGAGACAATGCGACGCGCCTCGCGTCGATCTTGCACATCTTCAACATTCTCAAGCACCCAGTTGACCGCATCCGCGCCAATGAACGCATTTGGTATGGTTATCTTAAGCCACATACGATCGCGAATTTCGAGGCCGCTATCCGGCTTTGTCATGGCCTTGACAATCTCCTCAAGATTGTTTTGATCTAGCCGTTCCTTAATTGGCTCTGGTATATCTGCCATAATACTGTCATGCGAGGTGAGCGCCTGTGTATGCGCCACCCAAGCGCCGGGATCAATCGGTCGCACCGGTTCCGTGCGCGGTATGGTAAAATAACCCTTTGGATTTGGATCCCAGCATTTGGCCACAACCAATTTAATAGGTCCCGGCTTTTGTACCACTTCACGAAGTACACGCACCGCCTCGTCATTGGTCATGTTCTCAAAGTTGACATCATTCACCTGCAATATCATATCTCCTGGTTCGATCCGTCCATCCAGGGCAACAGCGCCGCCCTTCATTATGCTGCCCACATAAATGCCGCCATCGCCGCCACGATTCGATTGACCGACAATGGATATGCCCAGAAAGTTAACTGCCTCCATGTTTATCGAAACGGTAATAATGTTCAGCGACATTGTTGAGTCCGTAATGGAGCTGTACGAAGATGTTCGGGACATGCTTGGCGCTCGCTTTTTGCGACGTTGCGGCTTCTTGCGTACCTGTAGCCGCTGTACACTGCTATAGTCGGTCATATCCCGATCCAATGTTAGCTCCGATTCAGTGCCAAAGAGGCTCGTCGAGTCCAGGTCGCTGGACAGCACCGAGGCCGATTGATATGTGAGTGGCGGCGGTTGCAGCATTTGCAGTGGTGCCAGCTTATGTTGCTGTTGCTGTTGTAGCTGCTGTTGTTGTTGCTGCTGCTGTTGTTGCTGCTGTTGTTGTTGCAGTGCTAAATGACTACGCACACGCATGTCACATTCACTGGGCGGCAGCTCGGAGCAATTATCCGATTGATTGGTGCCATCGGCAGAGACCAGCCAGGAGACGACGCGTCCATTAAAGCAAGGCAGTATTGTGGCATCGTCGGCGATTTCTTCTTTGACCACACCAAAATCGGCGTCCATTGATTTGAAGAAGTACTTGTAATTGTTGTTCTGTTTATTGAGCACCATTTTAAAGTCTTTGAGTGTGACTTGAGCGGAAGGTATCAGTATTTTAACCAGATACGGTGTGCTCTCATCATCAATATGATAAATGACTTTTGTCTCTTGGCTATTTGGTCTCTCTGTATCCATTGTTGATTGATTAAATTCGTTAGAAATTGTATCGAATTGTAAAATTAAATACTTATAAACTATATTTATATTTATAGTCTACACTTTTTCGCTGCACACAAATTTTCGTGTATTTTTTCTTTCTTTTTACTTTTTACATGTATGTACTCCTCTAGCTTATGCTTTTTGGGTTGGGTTGTCAATGGAACCGCAGCAGATCTCCGCCTCCTTCATTTGTATTTGACGTTTCACTGCTATTACCGCAGCTCATCAACACTTCAAGAGCATTTGTACGCGTTGTTTTCTTTGTTTGTACACTTTGCAATATTGTGTATAATTGTTTTTGGGCGTTTAAATTAATAATTTTGGGGAGACAAAATATATATATAGATGGGTAAATAATTGACAGCGCTAGACTGATATCGATACACGTATCGAACCAGGGATGCTACTATGCTCAGCAAACACAAAAGACAATTTAAACTAGTGCGATAGTATCGATAGGCGTTGTTTGTAAAACAACGAGAATAATAGCAACACAAAAATATAATTATTATTATTAGCATGTTATATAGTCAAAAACATGGAAACATCGATGGCAGCAAACATCGATGTTAAGCTTATAACATCGATGTATCGTTGACGTTTGAATGAATGTTTATAATGTATTTTAATTGATATATTTTAATATACCAAATTAATTTAGGAGATGCCAGACGACACAATTTCTTAATAATGCCAAAACTAATATTGTTAAAAAACAATATTTTTGAATTTTAAGTTTGTTATTTTTTCTCTAAGAATACATTCGTTATATGGCTAGTGCTATAATCGTAAAAGAATTATTTTTCTTATCTGGAATCTAGATCTGCTGTTTCAAAATATTTTTTGTAGAATCTACGAATCGATTCTTTCATTCCCAAATGTTAATCGATTGTTTTAGGAAAAATATATAATACATATAAAAATAATTATATATTCTTCTACATAAATATTTTCCATACCATTTATTTGTAGCAATAGACATTATTATTTTATTTATAAGTACAATTATTTATTTTACTATTATTTAAAAACAGTTTTTAATAATTAAAGAGTGTGGACACACTGGCTTGAATCGATGTTCCTTGATTTTAATTATAGGTGAACACAATAATATTTAGAAGTATTTTAAAAGTATCCTGTTTAGATTTGACTTGGCTTATAGGCCTCAGAGGAAAGTCGGTTAAATCGCTAGATTTTGTTGTTTTCAAAATAATAATAGGCTAAACGAATTTTGCGTATTTAATTATTTAAATCTACAATTTTGCCCACAAATAAACAAATTAATTTAGTTAATCACTCAGTTCTATTGACATCACCTCTCAAATTTTATGAAAATAATTTATACGGATTTCTATACGTAACAAAATTAAATAATTTTATTGATTACACCTTTCATCGCTTTACATAGAAATAAAATAAAATATTTTATTGATTACACTTTTCATCGCTTTACATATAAATAAAATGTATATATTATGTTTATATTACACCGGTCATTTGGGTGTGCACTTTTTGTTGTAAAATACAGTATTATTCAACTAAACGTTATTAATTTGCAAATTAAAAAGTGATATTTTTTCAAAACTCTCGCGTACATATGATGTAAAATTATTATAATAGATTTCACACCGAAAGGCGTCAATCGGAGCGGCATGCATTTTTTTTATCCATATATATATATATCAATATATATATACATATAGAGTTGTGGAACTTAAGCCCGTAATTGGGTTTAGTAAAGTTTACGTTTAAGTTTTTTGTGTATTTTTTTATTACATAAATGTAGATATAACGAGCAGCTAAAGTAACTATTACGCTAAAGTAACTATTACAATTAATTTAAATCGAATAAAAAAAATATATTATTTGTAATCGAAAAAATATAATATATATATATGTATATGTGCACACACGCATATATATATATGCAATTTGCTCAAGTGTCCTAATTAACATACATACAGGAGTATGTACTTATAATCCTTATATACCCACCCTTCCAAGCTGCTTACTACTTGGACGTGACCATTTCAACAAGGTCGCTGGATAGGGCCAGGGAGTCTACAATATCGATAAGTATCTCCACATCCTTTACAGAATTAACCACTTCTGGTGCACCCAACAGATTCACATGCTTGCCCTCAATGTTAGCATAAAAGCATTTGTTTTTGAAGATGATAGCACGATCGAAGGGAACACGGCATTTGCTTCGATCCAGCACGGAGCGCCGGAAGAGCACACATGATGGTTGATATTTGTGTCGCTCTTCTTCGGGTATATTATAGCTCTTTAGATCACCGGTGAATATGGTCATTGTCTGGCGCTGCATGAGCGATGGCGACAGCTTATAGAGGGTAACCTTGCTCGTCCATTTGCTGGACGGCACCTTAATGCGTGCGGCCACGTTTGCAAGCTTAACCAGCGGCAATTCGAGGCAGGTCCGTTGCTGGCGTGTCTTGCTTGATGGCTCTTTGGGCGTGCTGATTACATGCCAGGTCTCATAGCACGTAATCTTCTTAACTATACGGCCATCCTCCTCACAATAAGTTGTTGTCTCTGGTGGAAAGTATTTGGGCTGTTTCACCTCGTGTTCGGGTTCAGCTGCAGCCGTAGGTGCATCCTCTGCATCTACTGCGTTCTCCTTGTAGCGGCGCTGTGATGGCGTTGACGTAGACGGACTGGCCGGTTTTTTAAACACATCATCGTCGCTGCCTTCGCCTAGCAATTTAGTGAGCTTACGATCTGTGCCAGAGACCAGTTGTTGATGTTGCTGATGATGTCTTTGATTATTGCTGGCATTAACCGACGTTGTCGTCGATAATACATGTCGTCGGTCGGGCATCCATCTTTCAGTCTGCACACGACGCATCATACGCGTTTGATTTAATGTTGCAGCAGGCGGTGATATGGTAATGTCATCATCTGCCAGATCATTTGATATATCCTCATCCTCGGTATTATCGCCGTCCGTCATTGGGCATAACTCTTTGCCCATGCTCATCAGCGGCTTCATCATGGGCTGTGTCTTTTTGCCCATCTCGGCGTTTAGAATGCGAGGTCGTGGTTTTGTTTGACCCACAGAGACGACCAGCGACATCTGTTTGTTATGATTAAGCAGCAATGGTTGCTTTGTAGTCGTTCCTGATGATGATGTTGTTGTTGCTTTGAGACGCTTGTTTGTTGAGCCTGTGTTTAAATTACTGCCTTGCATGTTGCTATTCCTACTGCTACTGATCGCTGTTGTGGTGGAGGAAGTGGATTGATTTGTGCGCGAATTGTTGGTGTTGCGCGATGCGGTCAGTAATTTCTTTCCGCTGCTGCTGGTATTAGAGGAGCGCGTGATAAGCACATCATCCTGATTGATAATGTCATCAATGTTTACGATAGTAAAAGTTGGTACATCGTCCGTTTCTGTTGATTTCATAACTGTTGTCACGGTGTTCGCAACCGCTGCTGCCTTTTGCACTTTGAGTGCATTGGTCGAACCCAGAGGACGACCCACAGTACCCGTACGGACCGCTGGAGCACCGCCAGCGTTACGCGGAGCCGTTGCAGGCGTATTCTGTTTAAAGTTTGACGCCGGTCGCTGTTTAGCGCTTGTTGTTTGGAGCATGCGCACGCCACTGTTGTTATTGTTATTGCCACTGTTGCTACTGCTGCCCACAAGAAGCTTTGGCTTAGATTGATTGTTGGCCAGGCTAATAGATGATGTTTTGGCTACGGATGTACTGCCATTGATAACGGGCGATTCAGTAGCTACACGCTTGCGGGCTATGGGCGTATCATTGTTATCCTCAAGTTTGCGTTTATTGCCTACCGCTGGAGACGCCATGACTTTAACATGAGATCGAACCAAATTTGGCGCAATTGTACGTCGCAGCTGCTGCAAATGCGTGATTCCGCCTCGTCCGGTTTGAGATGCTCCACGTCCAGTTTGGGACAAGCTATTGCTACTGGCTGATGCTGCACTGGCTGATTTCGGTGGACGTCCACGTCCGCGCTTTGGAGGGACCTTCTCGCGGCGTAACTGCTGCTCAAAGTCGCGCTCACTGATGTCATCGTCATCATCGGATTTGTGAAGCTGTGGATTAAATGCCGCATCGGTGAGCTCATCGTCGTTATCCTCCTCGATCAAATCATGTAAATCGTCGTCCTCGTCATCATCATCAGCAAATAAATGCTTCATCGACCGTTTGATAGAATTCTCACTGGTCAGTGCGGCCACGTACTTTGGCGTTACCATATCATCGCTGGCGTATTTCGGATTTGGTTTGATAGACCGACGCGATCGGCTTGCCGCAATCGTTGGTGGTGGCGTTGCAACTGCCGTTGCAGCAATTTTCGACTGTTTGTACATTTTCGCTTTCGGTTCACTAACAATTTGTCGAGTCGGGTCACGCCGCTTATTAAGCGGAGTACACGTCCCGGTGACGGGTAATATGAGTGCAGTATTACGCCGTTTGCTCAATGGAGTAGCCACTGCCTTAACTTGTGGTTTTACTGGTTTTAAGTATGTCCTTGGCACTGTCGTTGGCTCGCCTTTGGCGTTCCGACTGCGTGTAGCAATTGGAGTTGGCGTGGTCACTTCCTGATCGGGATTTGGTAAAAGATCGTTTCCAATGGTCGTGGCACGTTTTGAAGTGCGCGTCGAACGCTGTTTTTCTTGGTTCTGATCCTGATCTTTTTCGTTACAAGTTCGCCGAGTAGATACTTTAACAGCGGCAGAACGCACTTTTTTCGACTGTTTACTGGATGCCGTTGAGTTGTTTATTATATCGGTAGCTTCAGATTCCTTAAGATTTTTTACGTATACTATGCACGATCGAGTCTTTCCTATCTCAGTTGCCGTTTTTTTTCCAGCTCGCATCTTTTATAAGTCACTGAAATTGATTAAGAACCGTGTTAAATATTTGTAATCGCAAGTTTACAAAGATACACATATAAGAAAAATAAAAAAAAACAAAACAGAAGTTAAAATACATTGTGTGGCAACACGGGCTATCTTAATTAGTGATGTGCGTCTAGTTGTTTCGTGAATTCATTTCAATATAATATTAATTGCATTATATTGGTTAAAACATAGTTAAGCCAATTGTATACGAACTTTAAATGGCTCAAGACCCAGTAAGAAAATTAATTTGTATATTGTAATAGCAGTCAATAAATTTTTATATTTGAGCTTTGCGTGTTTATTTCGTGATGACATTACGCGTCACGTGCTCCTCTCTATTCTTATTGTGCGACAACTCTGGCGCCCATTTTTGTCATTTTTGGTGCTCTAATAGCAACTACGCTGATTTTTGCGCGCCAGTTGTATGTACATACGCATACATATATCTAATATTAATATATAAGTACATACACATTCACAGAATGTGGTACATATGATGTTGTTTCATTTTAGATATTTATGTTTATTTGCATTCTGTTCTTGGATATATTCGTTTTGCACTTACATTTAAATTGTTTAACATTTTTCGGGTTTTCTTTTCATGAGCGACTAGCAATACGT